>JAJAQA010000013.1:3167279-3174779 GCA_021464565.1 Rutilus rutilus
TGTGAGCGCGATTGAGAACGTTTTTGTGAGTGTGTGTGTGTGTGTGTGTGTGTGGTGTGCTTGTGAGCGTTTTTGTGAGCGTGTGTCTGTGTGTGTATGTGTGTTTTTGAGTGAGTGTGTGTGTGTGTGTGTGTGTGTTTGTGAGTGAGCGTGTGTGTGTGTGCTTGTGAGCGTTTTTGTGTTTTTGTGAGTGTGTGTGTGTGTGTGCTTGTGAGCGTTTTTGTGTTTTTGTGAGCGTGTCTGTGTGTGTTTGTGAGTGTGTGTGTCTGTGTGTTTGTGAGTGTGTGTGTGTGTTCTCCACAGGTCTCTCAGCAGCTGTTTAACGCACAGAAGGACGGATTGAATCCATTCAAAATCTCAGCTCTCAAACAAACCTTCACAAAGACTCCTGCAATGCTATTCTACACGAAACACACACACACACTTCTGCTGTACAACACTCACAGAGGCCTACAAGTGTGTGAACACTCGAGCCACACTTAAAAATACCTGAATGTGATCCTAAAACATCACTAATATCAAACCAAGAGTAATTTACTGTAAATGAGACATGTCCGAGTTTATAACTATAGATAGTTTATAGCCGTTTGCATGAAATAGAATGAGAGCGAGAGTATATGTGTTGTGGTTTTTCACTCTCTCTTAATATCACAGTGTGTTTGAGGGCCTCTGTAACTGCTCTGATCTCTGGTCCTGTTAAAGCCTCTTACAGACTCACTTCTCGTTCACCGTTCCTCTTTCTCTCCTGATGTATGTCGCACCTTCACAAGAACCGACACGATTATTAGATTAAATTGCACAACGCAGTCACATAACCACAGACCATCAAAATGAGGATGTTCGTTTTTATAAGCGTCCCAGATCCTCTAAGTACAGAGGTGTGGATCCATCCTGAAGACCCTAGCAACCGCATAGCAATACCCTAGCAACCACAGTCTTGTGTGTCTAATATGAAAGTCCTGCACAGATAAAGTTTGATACATTATCACTTTTATTGGAGGTGATGAGCACAGAGTTGACACGGAAGCCTCATGGTGACACTTTCCCTCACGCTTTTGTTTTGTCATGTTTCACTTTTTGTCAGAGTGTCTCTGTGATCTTCTGGGTTGTAGATTCAGCTTGTTCCCTCTTTCATTGTATGTTTGTTGGATATTTTTCACCTGTTTCATGGCTAAGCAAGTGAGAATTAGTACAAGTGATGATCGGCCTAACTGACAGTGCTGATTATTGGACAGACCGCGTATTGTCAAAATTCTATGGAAGCTTATTTACGCCACTGAATATAAAAATGACATGGTGGTGGAAAAAAAATATTTCAGTGCTTTTGCACATTCGCTTGCAAAATCTTTGCATTCCCTCGAGAAACTTTACGTTCACGTACACATTCGCTCGCGAAACCTTTACGTTCCCTCAAGAAACTTTGTTTGGTCGCAAAACCTTTGTGTTCCATTGAGAAACTTTGCGTTCGCTCGCAAAACCTTTACGTTCCCTCAAGAAACTTTACGTTCCCTCAAGAAACTTTACGTTCCCTCAAGAAACTTTACGTTCTAATTCGCTCACAAAACCTTTGCATTCCCTCAAAAAACATTGCGTTTCATTGAGAAACTTTGCGTTCATTCGCAAAACCTTTACGTTCCCCTGAGAAACTATACGTTCCCTCTAGAAACTTTATGTTCCCTCAAGAAACTTTATGTTCATGTTCGCTCGCAAAACCTTTGCGTTCCCTCAAGAAACTGTACATTCCCCCGAGAAACTTTACATTTACGTTCGCTCACAAAACCTTTATGTTTCCCATATAAACTTTACGTTCATGTTTGCTCACAAAAACTTTACGTTCCCTCAAGAAACTTTACATTCCCCTGAGAAACTTTACGTTCACGTTCGCTCACAAAACCGTTACGTTCCCTCAAGAAACTGTACATTCCCCCGAGAAACTTAACGTTCACGTTCGCTCACAAAACCTTTACGTTCCCTCAAGAAACTTAACGTTCACGTTCGCTCACAAAACCTTTACGTTCCCCATATAAACTTTACGTTCATGTTTGCTCACAAAAACTTTATGTTTCCCATATAAACTTTACGTTCATGTTTGCTCACAAAACCGTTACGTTCCCTCAAGAAACTGTACATTCCCCCGAGAAACTTAACGTTCACGTTCGCTCACAAAACCTTTACGTTCCCTCAAGAAACTTAACGTTCACGTTCGCTCACAAAACCTTTACGTTCCCCATATAAACTTTACGTTCATGTTTGCTCACAAAAACTTTATGTTCCCTCAAGAAACTTTACGTTCACGTTCGCTCACAAAACCTTTATGTTTCCCATATAAACTTTACGTTCATGTTTGCTCACAAAACCGTTACGTTCCCTCAAGAAACTGTACATTCCCCCGAGAAACTTAACGTTCACGTTCGCTCACAAAACCTTTACGTTCCCTCAAGAAACTTAACGTTC
The DNA here is from genome assembly GCA_021464565.1 of Rutilus rutilus. NCBI lineage: Eukaryota > Metazoa > Chordata > Actinopteri > Cypriniformes > Leuciscidae > Rutilus > Rutilus rutilus. The sequence continues at coordinate 3,169,734 of JAJAQA010000013.1, forward strand.
ACGTTCGCTCACAAAACCTTTACGTTCCCCATATAAACTTTACGTTCATGTTTGCTCACAAAAACTTTATGTTCCCTCAAGAAACTTTACGTTCACGTTCGCTCGCAAAACCTTTGCGTTCCCTCAAGAAACTGTACATTCCCCTGAGAAACTTTACGCTCACGTTCGCTCACAAAACCGTTACGTTCCCTCAAGAAACTGTACATTCCCCCGAGAAACTTAACGTTCACGTTCGCTCACAAAACCTTTACGTTCCCCATATAAACTTTACGTTCATGTTTGCTCACAAAAACTTTACGTTCCCTCAAGAAACTTAACGTTCACGTTCGCTCACAAAACCTTTACGTTCCCCATATAAACTTTACATTCATGTTTGCTCACAAAAACTTTACGTTCCCTCAAGAAACTTTACGTTCACATTCGCTCGCAAAACCTTTACGTTCCCTCAAGAAACTTTACGTTCCCTCAAGAAACTTTATGTTCATGTTCGCTCGCAAAACCTTTGCGTTCCCTCAAGAAACTCTACATTCCCCAGAGAAACTAACCATTTACGTTTGCTCACAAAACCTTTACGTTTACCATATAAACTTTACGTTCATGTTTGCTCACAAAAACTTTACGTTCCCTCAAGAAACTTTACGTTCATGTTCACTCGCAAAACCTTTGCGTTCCCTCAAGAAACTGTACATTCCCCTGAGAAACTTTACGTTCACGTTCGCTCACAAAACCGTTACTTTCCCTCAAGAAACTGTACATTCCCCCGAGAAACTTAACGTTCACGTTCGCTCACAAAACCGTTACGTTCCCCATATAAACTTTACGTTCATGTTTGCTCACAAAACCTTTACGTTCCCCTGAGAAACTTTACGTTCACTTTTGCTCTCAAAACCTTTGCGTTCCCCATATAAACTTTACGTTCATGTTTGCTCACAAAACCTTTACGTTCCCTCAAGAAACTTTGTTCCTTCGAGAAACTTTATGTTCACGTTCACTCACAAAACCTTTGCTTCCCTCAAGAAACTGTACATTCCCCTGAGAAACTTTATGTTCACGTTTGCTCACAAAACCTTTGCGTTCCCCTGAGAAACTTTACGTTCTTGTTTGCTCACAAAACCTTTGCATTCCCTCAAAAAACGTTGCGTTCGTGTCAGAACTGAAGCTGCTCCTACAGAAGACCCTTCATATTGAGTTAAACTAATGAGATGGTTTTGTAAGACAGCAGTTGGTAGTTTCCATGTGGTGGCATTGTGTGTGTGTGTGTGTGTGTGGTGGGCATAGTCTCCAGGGCAGATGGGTTTGTCTTGCGCTGGACTCTGGCTCTCTGGTGTCTCCCCGGGGAGCAGATCCTCCTCAGGGACTGGAAATCCTCCCACCGGGTGCTGACCAAACCCTGAGGGCCCGTGGAGATGCCAGGAGGATCTCGGTGCCAACGCATGAGTGCCAGCGAGGGACACGGGCAGCAGGGGCCAAACCAACACACACAAACACACACATGCACAAATCCACACAGGGAAACACTTCAATACTGGCATCATTTTATTAAAGGGATAGTTCAACCAAAAATAAAAATTAGCCCATGATTTACTCACCCTTCAAGTCATCATAGGTGTATATGACATTCTTCTTTCAGACGAATACAATCTGAGTTATATTAAAAAATGCCCTGGCTCTTCCCAGCTTTATAATGGCAGTGAATGGCTGTTTCTGTTTTGAAGTCCATAAAGGTGCATCTATCCATCATAAAAGTGCATCTATCCATCATAAAAGGGCATCTATACATCATAAAAGTGCATCTATCCATCATAAAAGTATATCTATCCATGATAAAAGTGCACCTATCCATGATAAAAGTGCATCTATCCATCATAAAAGTGCATCTATCCATGATAAAAGTGCATCTATCCATCATAAAAGTGCATCTATCCATCATAAAAGTGCATCTATCCATGATAAAAGTGCATCTATCCATCATAAAAGTGCATCTATCCATCATAAAAGTGCATCTATCCATCATAAAAGTGGATCTATCCATCATAAAAGTGCATCAATCCATCATAAAAGTGCATCAATCCATCATAAAAGTGCTCCACAGGGGTTAATAAAGGCCTTCTGAAGCGAAACCATGCATTTGTGTAAAGCTAGAATTTTACTTTATCAAGTTTTAAATATGGATATTTTTCTTACATGAACGCTCTCTTCAGAAGGCCTTTATTAACCCCCCGGAGCCTGTGGAGCACTTTTATGATGGATAGATGCACTTTTATGGTGATAGATGTTCAAAACAGAAACATCTATTCGCTGCCATTATAAAGCTTGGAAGAGCCAGGACATTTTTTAATATAACTCAGATTGTATTCGTGTGAAAATGTCATATACACCTAGGATGGCCTGAGGGTGAGTAAATCATGGGCTAATTTTCATTTTTGGGTGAACTATCCCTTTAAGTGAAGCATCACTGTTACTAGTGCTCATAGTGATTAGAACAAACCCGGCATACTTACTTTAAAGATCCAGACCTGAGGGTGGAGACAGAAAGAAGCACCCTAGCAACCATCCAGAACACCCTAGCAACCAACCACAAAACAATGCGCTAAAACCACTCACGTTTTCTTCAGTAATGTAAAAACCTGTAAATAATGTAAATCTATAATGCTTCATTCATATGTTACATAAGCAGCCTCTCAGAATACACCAGTATTACTGTACGCCTAACATGACTAATCACATGCATTCACTATTGTGGCTACAGTAATGATGTACCAGAGACATGTACTTTCATCTCAATCCCAAACTGAATTCGTTGTACTATTTTTGTGCTTTTTCTCGTATGCATGTGTTTGTGAGTGCTCAGCACGTGTGTGTTCGCTGTTTCCAGCGCTGCAAGGCGAGTTATTTTGAGCGTTCTGGTGAGAACTGTGAGTTTCTGAGCTGAAGTGTTACTTTTCTGCAGGACAAGCCACAGACCCAAGAAGTCTTGCGTTGTGTATTTGTGTAAGTGTGCAAGCAACACACACACACACACACACACACACACACACACATTTTCCAGAATGCTGTATTTCTGTTAGCTGCTGGTCTTTAACTCATTTAACACGATTGTTGGCCATTTTCATTCTCAGTAATGTAATGTGAAACCAGCCGTCACAGTTTACACAGGTTTAACGCTGTCAGAGGTCAACAGTAGAGGAGATGACATTTATTCTGATTCACACTAAATATAATATAGTTTGTGTTTGTCTCTCACATCAGGTTCATCTCTGGTACAGAGGTCTCCTGGATTCCCTGAAGCTCTCGGATGTAAGTGTCTTCACGAAGAACTGCAAACGTTCTCCTACGAAAAACCCTTTCTGGAATCTTTATTTTTAATAAAAGAGATGTGATGTATATCACATGTGTTACTTCATGAGAACATGATATTCCTAGACGATAATGAAAAAAAAATTGTACTGTCATATCAATTAATTGCGATTAATCACAACTAGCATAAAAGTTTGTGTTTATAAAATATATATGTGTGTGTATGTATATACGTGTATGTGTGTGTGTGTGTGTGTGTGTGTGTGTGTGTGTGTGTGTGAGTCTATATATATATATATATATATACACACATACACACACATATCTTATATAAACACAAACTTTTTTGTTGGATATATATATTTATATGTGTGTGTGTGTGTGTGTGTACGTGTATGTATACACACACATATATATATTATATGACAGCACTAAATATATATATATATATATATATATTATATGTAATATATTACATACATTACATACATATATTACATATTTAGTTTACAATTAAAATTAAATAAAAAAATAAAACAATTAATACATATTGTTTTTTTCTTTAATAAATAATAAACAATAAATATAGACAATTTTAGATTTATAAAGTTTCATATTATTACTTTATTTTAATTATATAAAAATATATTTACGTACAAAGCAAACATTTGATGTGTTGAAGTTCATAAACTTTGTCTGTACAGTATATCAACGCTGATTAGATTAAAACAAATTGAAAATCCAAACAAAATTCAACAATGATCGATGACATTAAACATCCAAAAGCCGATTTCTCAGGAGAATTAATGCAGTTCTCAATTAATTCTATTGTAATATCCACTTTTTCCTCAGCAGTTTCTCATAATATTGTTTAGGATAAATAAACGATGTAAATTAACAGAGCTACGAAATGTATGCAAATCAGCTCGGATCATTTGATGAGAAATGTTTGGGTTTATATTGAGAAACACATTGTTTGCAGACTTTGGTGTCTTTACATTGTGGAGATGCAAATATGAGAAGCTGAAGCACGTCTGCTCTCCGCTGAGTCTGAGATGAGACATTACAGAGATCGGGTTCATGTAAATAAGGGAAGTCATTACAGTAGAGCTGAGAGTGATGGCGTGATAGAGTGGTGGAGTGATGGAGTGATGGAGTGGTGGAGTGGTGGAGTGATGGAGTGATGGAGTGGTGGAGTGATGGAGTGGTGGAGTGGTGGAGTGATGGAGTGGTGGAGTGATGGAGTGGTGGAGTGATGGAGTGGTGGAGTGATGGAGTGATGGAGTGGTGGAGTGATGGAGTGGTGGAGTGGTGGAGTGATGGAGTGGTGGAGTGGTGGAGTGATGGCGTGGTGGAGTGGTGGAGTGATGGAGTGGTGGAGTGGTGGAGTGATAGAGTGGTGGAGTGATAGAGTGATGGAGTGGTGGAGTGATGGAGTGGTGGAGTGATGGAGTGATAGAGTGGTGGAGTGGTGGCGTGATGGCGTGATGGAGTGGTGGAGTGATGGAGTGGTGGAGTGGTGGAGTGATGGAGTGGTGGAGTGATAGAGTGATGGAGTGGTGGAGTGATGGAGTGGTGGAGTGATAGAGTGATAGAGTGGTGGAGTGGTGGCGTGATGGCGTGATGGAGTGATAGAGTGATAGAGTGGTGGAGTGATGGAGTGATGGAGTGGTGGAGTGATGGAGTGGTGGAGTGGTGGAGTGATAGAGCGGTGGAGTGGTGGAGTGATAGAGCGGTGGAGTGGTGGAG
>JAJAQA010000013.1:3187279-3194779 GCA_021464565.1 Rutilus rutilus
TGATATATACACATAATTGTATAGCTTTATACTCTTATTAAATGACTGTGGTTCTCAAACAGGGAGCCTTAGGATGACTTGAAATTATTAAAATTATTTATATTGATATAATAAAATGATAATAACAATAATAGTTATTAATATTAATTAGTAATAGAACTAACCTAATTAAAATGTAATTGACCTATATGTATATAATATTATATAATACTCATTATTATTATTAATATTATTAAGTAGTATAATTAATAAGTAGTATTATTAATATTAATGACTATTATTATTAATAATGGTAATGAAATAAAAACATCCAACTTAATCAAAATGCTAAAAAGCACACAATTAAGATAATTTAATTATTTATTTATTTAATTTATTAAACTAGAATAATTTTCTCCCCTCAATAACTATAACTATATATATATACTTTTTTTTTAAGAATAAAAATAAACAAAATTAAATGTGGCTAATTGATTTACCTATATCAACAATCCCTATATATATATATACTTTTGTGGGAAACATCTGAGATGAAGTTGACTATTAAATGCGATGAGTTTCAACTCCAAAAACCCAAAACATTTTTCTTCAGTGATTCCCAGTCTGTGAAATCTCTCTGTTCCCTCATCTCTCGTCCTCAGGACTCGTGTCTCGCGTCTTCACGGACTCCAGAACTGAAGTCATGAACTGCCCTCTAGTGTTGAGATCCAGCGCTCAGGCCTGCAGTTACAGTGCTGATCCAGAGTCTTCATGAGCGAGGTGTTAAGAGCTGATCTGAGATCAGAGGAGGGTCGCGCGCTGGGATTAAGCCCACAGAAGTGTTAATTGGAATAATTCGGAGGCGGAAGCTCTCAGCTGTGCTTCTTAGAGGTTTGCCTTGGAGAAACCACATGAAACCGAGCCGCGGTCTCCCTGGAGTCGCTAAACGGACCGGCTTACACTGATTCTGATGATGCAGTAAACCATTAAAAATACAGTGGCGTATGTACGTCGGGACGGAGGTAAACCCAAATACCTCTGTGTGTTAATGTGCTAAAATTGTAAAACCATAGGAAGCGATTTCTGGCATATGGTGGCAAACAGCAGACACACACACACACATATACCCTAATAGCTGAAACCCACACCCAAAAAACACACACACACTGGCAACCGCATCATCCGTCCCATCCAGGAGAAAACCAATTATCTGTGCTCTCTGGATAACAATGCCCTAGAAACATCTGTGTGTGAGGCCTTACGAGGACCCACACAGGGCCGGTTTGGTTTAAACACAGGCCCGTCTGAACGAGGGTCTCGAACACACACGCTTGGCGTCGGGACCGTACACACAGACGCCGGGACAAATGTGGGAGCAGTTGTGCGTTCTGTGCTGGTTTGGCTCGGCCCGGACTGGGATCGTTTAGCGGGAGAGAGAGAGCAGCCAGAGCACATGTGACGCCCCCGCTGAGGGTCTGTGGAGAACAGCCTGCAGGACACACACACACACACACACACACACACACACACACTAAACATAGATGGACAGAGACACACTCTCTCTCAATATATATATATACACTGATAGACGGTTGGATAGATAGATAGATAGATAGATAGATAGATAGATAGATAGATAGATAGATAGATAGATAGATAGATAGATAGATAGATAGATAGATAGACGGACGGACGGACAGATAGATAGATAGATAGACGGGCGGATGGATGGATAGATAGATAGATAGATAGATAGATAGATAGATAGACAGACGGATGGATAGATAGATAGATAGATAGACGGGTGGACAGACGGACAGATAGATATGATGGATGGATAGATAGATAGATAGATAGATAGATAGATAGATAGATAGATAGATAGATAGATAGATAGATAGGTAGGTATATGGATAGATAGACAGATAGATGGATGGACAGATAGATCGATAGATAGATAGATAGATAGATAGATAGACGGGCGGACGGATAGACAGATGGAAAGATAGATAGATAGATAGATAGATAGATAGATAGATAGATAGATAGATAGATAGATAGATAGATAGACGGGCGGACGGATGGATAGATAGATGATAGATAGATAGACGGGCGGACAGACGGACAGATAGATATGATGGATGGATAGATAGATAGATAGATAGATAGATAGATAGATAGGTAGGTATATGGATAGATAGACAGATAGATGGATGGACAGATAGATAGATAGATAGATAGATAGACGGGCGGACGGACGGATAGACAGATGGAAAGATAGATAGATAGATAGATAGATAGACGGGCGGATGGATGGATAGATAGACAGATGGATAGATAGATAGATAGACAGACAGACAGTCAGATGGATGGATAGATAGGTATATAGATAGATAGACAGACAGATGGACAAATAGATAGATAGATAGATAGATAGATAGATAGATAGATAGATAGATAGATAGATAGATCTGTGTTAGTGAGCACTTCTCCTTTGCCGAGATAATCCATCCACCTCACAGGTGTGGCATATTAAGATGTTTATTAGACATCATGATTATTGCACAGGTGTGCCTTAGGCTGTCCACAATAAAAGGCCACTCTAAAATGTGCAGTTTTACTGTATTGGAGGGGGTCCCGGGGGGGGGGGGAGACACAATATCACAACTAAAAGAGTTTGATTTTTTCTTTGTTCAATTTGCACCCTGAATATGGGTTGGAGCTCTTAATTTTGAACTCTCAAAGTGCACCAGATTGATGAATTTAACATTAAAAAGCACAATATTTTCTCACAGGGGAGCATGCCCCCCAACCCCTCTAGAGGGGCAGAGGTCCACTCACCACAGATTTACCAAAACTCCTGTAGGCGTGCAAGGGCGTGCAAAGATCGGTTGTGTTTATGATCATATGTAGTGGGCCGGATTTTTTGTCCCAGTCCAGCTCTGGCTGCACGATTAATCTTTAAACGATTATCGATTCAAACACCCATGCGATCTTATTCCTAAATGACAAAAACTTCACACCGGAACATTCGAATCTGTTTGCGCTGTCGTTGAGAGAGCAGTTGTCAATATATATGAAACAGCTTTACTTTCACAGTCTTTTCAACAACACAGTATCAATATTTCTGTGTTACAAATATTCAAATGATCACAGAAGTACTGAGATAAAAGTTTATAGTTCGCAACCAATACAGAGTAAGTCACCTTTTGAAAGTCGCTGCCTTAAAAAACGAGTGTATCGATTACATCTGATGCTGTTAAAGCCGCAGTCTGTAACCTTTTTATGTTCAGAATTTACAAAATGTATATAAAGAGCGAGTACATCATGAATGCCTTTTTTCAAACTGTGTTTTTTGTCTTATCCTGAATCACTACAGTAAGCCTGTAATAAGTGTTTAGACTCGGACTACTTTACACCGGTCGGGTCGGCACCGCGGCGGAGTAACGTTAGCCCAGCGCCTGCGTGACTCACCCGCGTCATAGACATAAACAGAGAGAAGTAGCTCCGGCTACAATCTTCTTCCGCAAGACGCGTGCAGTTCTGTTTATTGACCACTAGAGCGCTGATTCATCCGGTAATTAAACAAGTGAAGTCTTTATCAATCAATCATTCAAACCGATTTAAAAAATATTATGTTTCACCAGTCTGGATCTTACATGTGTGTTCAGGCATATTCTAGCCCTTCTGAGAGGGTTTTCTCCACTGCTGGAGATACTATAAGCTACAGGAGAGGTCCCACATTATCCTAGAGAATGCAGAAATGCTTTATTTTCCTTCAGAAAAATTCAGTATTTTTGCAAAAATTGCTAAATAATATGTTGAGTTTGTTGACATTACCAGTCTGTTAAACTCATTTGACAAGTGTAAGAAATAAACACAAAAAGGATTTTGCATTTTCCCCTTGCTACTATTTTTCATTAGTTGTTTGAATAATTTTTATTGAATGGGATCCGGAACCGGAACCGGAATCGTTTGGCGAAACCGGAACCGGAAGATTTCTTGCGATTCCCAACACTAATCAGACTTTGTTCACAGCTGAAGATTACAGAATTGAAACAAAAAAGAAAAGAAAGATGCACATCTTTTTCTGTCCATGTCATCAATAACATCTTCCACAAACAATGATAACTTGTGCACACACACACACACACACAGTAGAAGTGAGATTTTAACTCTGCCAGATAAAGCCTCTCAAACACTCGTCATTCCAGCGCGTCTCATGAGTAATTCTGGAGACTCAGTGATTAGAAGATCACAGAGGCGTTTCTGTCCTTCTTTCCCAGCGTTTGTGTTTCTGTTGTCGCATTGTGTGAAGTCTTACTCACTCTGTTTAATTGGCTCTCGCAAAAAAAGTCTGCGTTTGATCAAATTATCCTCGTTCGCACTGAGGCTTGTTAGAAATCCCTTAAAGAAACTCGCCTCCGACTCCTCAAGCTGTTGATCTGAGGTGTGAGAGCCGAGGTTATATTAAAACACAGACAAGCTGATCACCAAGGGTTAATCGTCCTCTTTAACCAGCGCTCCTCTCCTGTTTTCTCCAATGTACACGACCAGTCAAAATTTATGATTATTATCAATGTTTCATATTTTTGTGAAAACTGACATTTTATCTTTCAGGATTCTTTGATGAATATATAGTTCAAAAGAACAGCATTTATTTGAAATATAAAACTTTTGTACCATTAAACACTACCGTTCAAAATGCATTTCTATAGGTGACTTGTAAGGTTTTGGCGGCCCTAAAGTAACTGATAAATGTACAATTTCATTCTGTGTGAATTGTTAATCATTACATATTTGCATAAGCTGAACCTAATGCAATAATTTATGTAAGATTATTGTACATAATGTACACAGAAATTCAAGTGCAGTATGCAAAATAGTATGCATAAATGTTTCAAATAGTAGGACAAATACATTACGTTTGAAAGAGAGGCGTTTTCCTCTCAAAAATACACTGACGGTCAAAAGTTTTTGATCTGTAAGATTTTTAATGTTTTTAAAAGAAGTCTCTTCTGCTCACCAAGGCTGCATTTATTTGATTTAAAAAAAAACTGTAATATTGTGAAATATTATTACACTGTAAATCATCTGTTTTCTATGTGAATATACAGTTAAGTGTAATTTATATCCTGTGATCAAAGCTGAATGTTCAGCATCATTACTCCAGTCTTCAGTGTCACATGATCCTTCAGAAATCACTCTAATATGATGATTTGATGATCAAGAAACATTTATGATTATTATCAATGCTGAAAACAGTTATTTACATTTTTATTTCAGGATTCTTTCGAGAAAGAAAGTTTGGGGTCAGTAAGATTTTTATTTGGTGGGGGTGGGGGGGGGGGGGGGGGTAAATACAAAATAAATTTTTTAAATAAAAAAAAATAAATCTATACTTTTATTAATCAAGGATTCATTAAATTGATCAAAAGTTACAGTAAGACATTTATAATGTTACAAAAGATGCTATTTCAAATAAATGCTGTTCTTTTGAACTTTCTATTCATCAAAGAATCCTGAAAATAAATTGTACACGACTGTTTTCAAACTTATTAATAATCATAAGTGTTTCTTGATCATCAAATCATCATATTAGAATGATTTCTGAAGGATCATGTGACACTGAAGACTGGAGTAATGATGCTGAAAATACAGCTTTGATCACAGGAATTGTCATAATATTTCACAATATTATTATTATTTATGTATTTTTATAATTTGTTGTATTTTTAATCAAATAAATGCAGCCTTGAGCAGAAGAGACTTCTATTAAAAACATTAGAAATCTTCCTGGTCAAAAACTTATGATCGGCAGTGTATCGCCTGAAAACGGTTTGAATGTAATTCCAGGATGTTGAACCGACAACGTCTACTGAGAGAAATCAGCGTACGCCATTATTATTATTATTAGCCATTATTATTGATGTTGCACACATTACTGAATCATGGAGGATTTTACTCATGAAGGATGAAAAATAAAGGCATCGATGGTTCCATGAACAACCTTTAACGTCCACAGAATCTTTCAAGATTGTTTATAGTGGAAAGAGGTTTGTTAGATTATTAAAATGTTCTTTGCACTAAGAAAAATAATGGTTCTTTTAAGAAATGTTCACTGAAAGGTAACAGGCTCATGTCACACAGGTCAAAGGTCACTGAAAGGTTCTTCTATGGAATCACTGAGAAATAATAACTCTTTTGGAACCTTTATTTTTTAAAGGTTTGTGTGTTACTCACTTTTTTAGATAGCTCTCTCAAGGCTGTTGTCACACAGGTCAAAGGTCACGTGCGGACAGCGGAATCCAGTGTGTGTGGGATTTGTGATCTGCTGTCGCCATCTGGTGGTGCTTCAACAACACAACAGAAACTCACTGAATATGAGTTATGGAAATATTCCACAATATCACAGTAGAACACATTATAAATACACTATTGGAAAAAGTGCTAGTATGTGAAAATGTAACGTGGACCATGGTATTCACTGACGTTTTTTATGAATATCACGGTATAATGTAATCATACTTCACTGTACCCTGATACAACATTGGAAAGGGATTTTTTTTTTTTTTTTTAAGAAAGTTGACATCAGTGACAGATTCTTATACAAATATTTTTTTATAAATATTTACAAAAGTCTTATTTTTAGAGTAGACTATGATTATAACATCAAATCACTTTCTAACAAAATGTGCATTTTCTTACTATGAACTTTGACCTTTTGAGTCTTTTGGAAGTGATCAATTGACAAATTAATAGTCCATTTTTTTTTATTTTATTTTACTTTATTGAACAATATTAACAACTATAATTGGCCTGGTACAAGATATGAAATGTCTTCTCAGACAACAGACAAGCACCAGATAAGATATAGAAAATATAAAGAAATAAGGTTAAATAAAGAAATAAAAATAGATTCAAATAAATAATAAATAAGGAAATAAAAGACTAGGGGTTTTCAGAAAGTTTAACATCCTCAAAGTAGGAAAGATTAAGGCATTATTTTTCTTCATTAATTTTAGGATAAGAAGTAATGACACAGCTCCTTATGAAAAACGTAAAAATTTGGAAGTGTTTTCAGCAAAGAATTGCCCAATAATAATAAATGTGTTAACTGCCAAGTCACGTGTTTCATCTTTCATAAATTCCACTACGAAGATGTGGATACGGAATCGCTGTCACGTGCCGAGCGCGCGAGAAGAAGAACCGAAGCGGACCTGAGAGGAACCGTAGGGCCTTCAAAACCCGAAACTGTTTATTTTCTGAGGAAACTTCTTTATTTATTTTTTTGAGGAGACTTTTAATTATCCGAAATAACTCTGTGAGGAAACTAGTTTAGACAAAACGTTTATACGAACTGCTCTTCACCACGAAAATTAGTAATAGTAATAATAAAACATTAAAATAGTCGCAAATAATCACCGCACGAGCGTAATGGGTGTTATTTGCTTCTAATCTGACACTTAAACAAACCATACTTAACATATTTTTTATTTTATTTCAATAACCGTTTTACCT
>JAJAQA010000013.1:3199779-3212279 GCA_021464565.1 Rutilus rutilus
ATCACTGCTGCACTGATGAAACAGAAAGTGAGCAGGTGAAATGTCATCCGAGCCGGATTAGAAACGATCCGCACGCTGATCCCTCGTTCCTGCACTGGAGGAGAAGAGACACGCTTTCTGCGGCTTAAACTGTCTGTCTGTTCATTCACATTGATTTCTCATCACTGAGGCTCGTTCTGCAGGACTAGCGCTGTCCTAGATGTCTGGCCTGGGATGAAACAAACACACACTAGAGGTTTTCTTAATCTTAACTTCAGCGATCTCATGCAGCCGGTACAGCAGAAGTTTGGAGGAGTCACTAAAAGTAGCAACTGCATCAAATAACTGCATAAAGCAGCGTTTCTTCTCCAGTAGTGGTGTAGGAAACGACAAAATGCTGCGTCACTGTTTTTTGTCGGATTAGTGAGGATTTCGTTTTTGATTATAAATCATAAATCTACAACAATTAAAACAGCAGAATTTCTGATAAAAATATTACTGTTATTACTAATACTATTACTGTAAGGCAACTGTTATAATCTTATGAATTCAATTGATTTAACATGTTTTTTAATTTTGTTTTAAACATGCTTAAAGAAGAGTGAGGTATGAAACTGGTAATGTTTCATTTGTTACCTAAATTTGTTAACATGAACTATGAACAATACATCTACAGAGTATATAAATTTCCGTTAATGTGTAATGCTTAAATTTCAACATTAGCCAATGCATTTTTTCAATCACGAGTTGTTTGTTAACATTAATATACTGTAAACTAACATGAACAAACAATATTAATATTAGCAAAAGTCATATTTCTGTATGTAATATATAAATAACAATATTGTTTGTTAATGCATTTACTAATGTCAGCAAATGAGACTTTATTGTGAAACGTTGTCAATATACTAGATATATTCTCTGAAATGTAGTTTTAGCATCTTATGCAGTTTTGTTTCTCAAGTAAATGTCTTGTTTTAAGTTTTTTTATTTGAAAAAATACCTTTTTTTTTTGTAATTATAATATTTAAATATATAGTGTGTCCTTAAACAGCTCCAACAACGTTAATGTTCAATGTTCTACAATTTATGCACGTTTCATGGAGTTATGAGCGAAAATGTACATCAATGCTCCATCTATATTCTTCATTGTTATGTGCGCCTGTGCGGGTTCATGTGTTAGAAGTCCATGAGGAACATCTTTAGATCTGAGTGATGGATTATGATGGGTTTGGGCTCTTTTAAATTGTAACAATCTGCTGTAAATAATGTTGTGCCATTTTCCACAATTTATGCATGCTTCATGGAGTTATGAGCGAAAACGCGACATCAATGCTCCCTCTATATAAAAGGGTGGAGGATATCCATAACTTTTCTCCTGTTTAATGGTTAGTTATGGAGTGAGGGAAGCTATATGTTGTTTTGTTTTCTGTTTTGTATAGGTAAGTTAATGTTATCCCCCTTTCAGGTAGAGGTATTTTTGTTTTCTTTTAGGTTGGGCCCTCCTCCCGAGGTAATACTTTTGTTTTGGATTTATTCGTATTGTGTTCCTTTACTTCATATTACTATTTTCTTTTCTAACTCCTGCAAAGTGGAAAATAAAAGGCAGACACGCCATTTAAAATTGATACTTGTTTGGTTGTTTGTGAATCTGGGACTGGAGAGCTGGAGATCCTCAGAGTCTTTCCACTGTTTGTTCGTCGTTCCCTATTTACCCCTAGACTAAGGGGAAGACGTAACAACTGTATAATTAAAGCCATGAACACTTTTCAGCATTTTTGTTGTATTTGTTTTGAACTGGTTTTGCATCAGTGAAATATGACAGTCATCATGCGTGTCCTCTAAAGTCTCACATTGAAGAAGTCAGTTTTGTTTGTTGTGCTGCACATGAATAGTGTATTGTGTGATGGATCTGTCTGTGTTTGCTGTGCCAGGAGTCTGTGGATCTCCAATTCCCCATGATAAACAGTGTGGCTCAACACAAAGGAGCTGGCGAAATCTGCTGTCTGTGTGAAATCTGATCCGTCGGAAACCGAGCTCATTAAGAGACAAACCTCATCATCACTACACCTGCCACCTCGAACCACGGTTTGTTTATCTCGCTGCCAATCTCCCCTTCACAGCAGAAGAAGTATCTCAAACAGATTGAGATTTCTTGCTTTGGCAGCAGTAATATTCTGCCTAACGAAACGTTCTGTCATATTGCAGATGAAAAGACGCCAGGGGGCTGTTTTTAATGAGCTTTTGAGTGCGGACTGGACACTGTCGAACACAACAGTCTCTTTGACTGATCGGCAGTAGAGCTGGTCCACGTTATAGATTATTATGGACACTTAGGGCCCTATTTTAAGGATCTAAGCGCATGGTCTAGAGTGCACTTAGTGTGTGTGTCCGAATCCACTTTTGCAAGTCTAACGACGAGAAAAATGGTCGGTGCTCCCGGTGCATGGTCTAAAAGGGTTGTCCCTATTCTCTTAATGAGTAATGGGTGTGTTTTGACTCTATTCTCTTAATGAGTAATGGGTGTGTTTTGACTCTATTCTCTTAATGAGTAATGGGTGTGTTTTGGGCGTAACGTGCAATAAACCAATCAGAGTCTCATCTCCCGTTCCCTTTACAGTTTTTCTCGATTGTTTACACACATTTTCTGAAAGCATGCCTCATATTCTCAGAACTCTACACACAAATCAAAAAACACACACACAATGGGCAAAACCCCTCAATTCTCCTGCAAAATGAAACTTTACATTCAAAACAATGTTATTTCTTCTCAAAATGGTATTTTGTTTTCAAATGACACACACAAACCATCATATGAATAGACATTTATAAGAACCAGTTGAACACTGATGTGCTCAATGTAAAACACTATGATGAATGGAAAACACTTCTTCTCCATTCATCATAATGATTTAGGCCTTTTTTTGTTCAGTGTTACACTTTCTACAGACAGTACATACATAAGTGTGTTGTAAAATATCTGAGAATATTGTTTTTATACTCAGAACACACAAACACACGGTAACGAATATATTTTATTTTTCCCACAAAAACAATGTACACAGTGTACATCCCAACCAACACAAAGTAGGACATACAGTGGTCTACATACAAAACAACAGAAGAATTTACTGTATACAGTTACAGTAATAAAAAAAAAATCCAATGTTGGGATCCATTGCTCCATTGAAGAGCTGCCCTGTTGCCCTTTTATGCTAAAGCTCTGATTGCTAACTGTAAAACTGTGTGACGGGTGTTTGCCCATGTGAAGAGTCAGTGTGCATATCTGAATGGCAGTGTGTTCCTTGTGAAAACAAGAGATTTTCTGCATGAAAATTGTGCCAAAAGCAGAGAATTGTGTGTAGTGTTTTGAAAAAAGTGTGTTTTAGAGCTGCAGTTTGAGTGTAAAGCAGGAATTGTGCTTGTAGTTTAGCAGAATTGGCTCAGGGGGTTGGTGAATGAGTTACATGTTGTGGTCATTGTGTCTCAAGTACCAGAAAATGTGTGTAAACAATCGAGAAAAACTGTAAAAGCCAGTTGCGCTCGTGTCATGGCGGATTCGCTATTTACGTGGCGGACTTTGCAAGCGTAAAACCTGAACGCTTCTCTATCGAGGAAACGGATCTGCTCGTGCGCGAGGTTAAAGCGCTAGCAGACCATCTACAGGACAAAGTGTATGCGCGTTGTGGACCCGACTATAGGTTATAGTAATACGAAATAACGAATATTGCGCCTATTTCAGTTCCTCAAAATATCAACACTATTGGACACTGTCAAACACAACTGGTCGGCAGAAGGTCTGGTCCACATCATAGATTATTATGACTTTATATGTCACATATATGACACATCATAGACACCCTATGACTTCCACGATGCAGAAAACACGGATGGAATAGTGGAATCCTAGCCTGGATGCCAGC
The DNA here is from genome assembly GCA_021464565.1 of Rutilus rutilus. Taxonomy (NCBI): domain Eukaryota; kingdom Metazoa; phylum Chordata; class Actinopteri; order Cypriniformes; family Leuciscidae; genus Rutilus; species Rutilus rutilus. The sequence goes on from JAJAQA010000013.1 coordinate 3,203,682, forward strand.
CGAACTTAGCCCCGCCCGCAACATTTGAGGTCGGGAAGTTCGGTCTGGACTTGATCCGTTGTGGAGCAACTACGCTCAAACCAGAGCTGTTCGGACCAATCAAATTGTCAGGATGGGCTTTATACGATGATGGACAGATGATCAACAGTAACGTAATCATCCACGTCACCAACGAGCGCTTGGGTTTAATTCGTTTACAACAAAGATGGCTGCCGCTGGAGGATTGAGATGTGTAGATTCCACCATCGCGTCTGTTATAGAAGATATCGACAGCGCATTCATTTTAAAAGAGGAACAGAGAACCGCGATCAAGGCATTTGTCGATCGGAAAGATGAATGGAGAACATACGTCACTTACTCCGTTGCTCTGATTGGTTGTAGGTCTCAGTGCAGAGGCATTTTCCTTCCTGGTTCGGTTGAAACGCCCCATAATCACAGCCCAATGGAGCAGATCAGACTCACATTCTGACTAGAATCTGAGTATGACGACGTCAGGCTAGTGGAATCCAGTCATAAATACGAAATTTGTCAAATTTTTTTATGTATTTTATTTTGTTCCTGGAGCAGAACGGATCCTCAACAAACTGATGCAACAAATTTGAAAGCACAGAATTCTCTAGAATGTAATTTGTATTTGTAGCTTTAAGCAACATCACAACAGGTTTAAAAAAAAAAAAAATACTTAGAATTAGATCTTATTATTGTGTTTTCTGTTCATTTCAATTTTAGCTAAAGCTTTATTGTTAAATTATATATGCCTAAATAGTTTTTAAGTTTTAATTTTAGTTATTTTAGGACTTCATCTTAAACCAAATGAAAATGAGAAATGTACAACTAGCTAAAATAAATTCTATTTTATTTCAATTAATGTTTATTTTATTTCAAGTAATGAAGATGTTTTCTATGGTTTTAGTTTAACTCATATGTATCACATTGTACATTTGTCTGACAGTGTTTTATGTCTTTGTAATATTTTTATTACGGATTACTGGCAATAAACATAACAAATGCATCACTCACAAATGCAATGCTTCTTATACTGGCCTTCTGCTCCATAAACATGCCGTTTTAATCCTCTTCTGCGTGTTTGAGTCTCCTTGAACAAGAGCTTGATGGACGTTGAGCTGAAGACTGAGGTTTACTGATCAACCGAATCCGCCCAACTTTACACCTTCGCTCAGTCCTGAACCTCCAGTCGTCTCATATTAGCGCCCTGATAAATCAGGCGTTTCTGAACGACAGCCCTAGACAAACACAACACACACTGACAGCGGCTCTCGGACGCGCAAACACACACACCGGATTAAGAGTGATGGATTTATGGATTTAGTTGGAGATACGACCTGTGTGATGGCTTTACTCTCTTTACTAATGTGTATCATCCAATTGATTTCAATTGAGCCGTTCTCCTGATTTACGACTAATGTCCTGCTGTTGATCAACACACAGCGATCAGTTTGTAATACAAGTGGGTTTAAAACGGGTATATTTGTTCATTCACATGAAACTGCATTCGAAACCCATTTCTACACTAAAAAGGTGTAGCTTGCAATGACCAGCTTAAAGAGCTCCCTGATTTTACCTTTATTTTGTTGTTTGGTATAAATGAATGTATTTAGGTTGATTCAACGATATTAAATAATATTTTTAGCTTTAATAAAACCAGTTAATTAAGATTGTATTATACCATTTTTTTTTTTTTTTCAGTGTATAATGTGATGTGTTTTGGTAACACTTTAGAGTAATGGTCAGTCATTATTCGGAAGTAATGCAGAACAAATCTACTAGACTAACGCTTTAGCTACTACTATTAATAAGATTAACTAATCAGTAAGTACGATCAAAGACTTGATAGTTCCTCCTTATCAGGTAATCAGTAATTACTAAATGGGTTAAATCATGCTGGAAACAGGCTAGCAACTTGTGAAATCATGTTAGCAACATGCTAGTAATGTGTTGTCATGTTGGAAACATGCTAACAACATGCGAAATCACACTGACATGTTAAAACATGTTAGTAATGTCCTAATTTATGTTAGACATGGCTGCAACTTTCTAAATCTAGCTAAAACATGTTAACAATGTGTTACAATATGCTAAAAAGTTGTTAAAACATGTTAGCAAAATGTTAAAATGTGCTATCAACTTGTTAAAATATCTAAACAATGTGTTAACATACGCTAACAACTTGCTAAAACATGTTAACAATGTGTTGAAATATGCTAGCAACTTGCTAAAACATGTTAACAACGTGTTAAAATACGCAAGGAATGTGTTAAAATATGCTACCAACTTATGTTAGAAACATGGCTGCAACATGCTAAAAAATGTTAGCAACTCTGTAAAATATGTTAACTGTTAAAATATGCTAACAACCTGTTAATTTTTTTTCACAATGTGTTAAAATATGTTAGCACCTTGTTAAAACGTGTTAGCAATGTGCTAATATATGTTAGAAACATGGCTGCAACATGCTAAATCATGCTAAAACATGTTAGCAACTCAGTAAAACACGTTAACAATGTGTTAAAATAGGCTAATAACTTGCTAAAACATGTTAACATTGTGTTGAAATATGTTTAATTACACTTCACGTAAAATCTCCAGTCTTTTCAAAGTTATTTAAAAGTTTCAGATAAGGCTTTGTCAAGCCAACATCAAAGTTTAAGTTCGTCTAGTTTGATACTATTTGCTTCACCGCATTAATGTTAGCCAGCATTGAATCACCTCATAAACATGCAGTAGTCTTTATATCGTAAACGAGTCTAATGCAGTGCGTTCACACCAGAGGCGGACAGAGTACACAGCTTCATTACTTGAGTAAAAGTACAGATACCCCTTGCTAAATTTTACTCAAGTACAAGTAAAAGTACTACAGTCAGATGTCTACTTAAGTAAAAGTACTGAAGTACTTGTTTTTAAAAGTACTTGAGTATCAAGAGTACAAGAGTACATTTTCTAAATATTGCATTACTACTGCCACACTGCTTACATTGGTAAACACAGCAAACACTTGAAGCGAAAACTATCATTAACTTGTTCAGAAAATTGAAATAGTCTGGCGAGGTGGGCCACGGGTTGGCACATTCCCGGGATGCAATATTTTTTTTCCCAGGATGGTAGGGGAAGACTCATGAATATTCATTAGGGAAGTCATCCCTGATTGGTCTGATGACCTACCCCCTAACCCCACCCCTAAACCTACCCGTCACTGGGGTTAAGACCAATCTGGGATGACTTCCCTAATGAATATTCATGAGTCTTCCCCTACCATCCTGGGGAAAAAAATATCGCTCCCGGGATGGACCTGCTGCGTCTTCATCCATTGTTTCGTCCATGGTTTCGTCTCTTATCTAAATCTGACCATGGAGTTGACTTTGGCGGAAAGCTGAAGGTGATTGCTTATAGGCTGCACAATCCAATCACATTTGAGAGGGTTTCCGAGATGTTTCTTTTTTCCTTTTTTTTTTTTAGAAGTAACGGGTACTCACAGTTATGGATAGAAATGTAGTGGAGTAAAGAGTACAATATTTGCCTCTCAAATGTACTTGAGTAAAGTCATGAGTACTCCCCAAAAATGATACTCGAGTAAAGTACAGATCCCTCAAAATTGTACTTAAGTACTGTACTCAAGTAAATGTACTCAGCTACTGTCCGGCTCTGCACAGAATATTCTGTCACTCGTGACCCAGCGAACACACGCTAGCATGCTAATCTGAGCGCTGGATCGGGTCGGACGGGCGCAGGCTTTGTTCCTCACAGTGTTTCTGGTGTTGAATCAGAAACCAGCGACTCGAGGCAGTGCAGCGTAAACACGGCTCATCATGTGTGTCTAAACGTGTTTCCTTTAGGATTATTCTGTCATTCATTCTTTAGATCGTGAGGGAAACGGATTTATTTATATGTTAAAGCTTGATGCCTCAGATAAAACTCACACATAGACATTATTCTGCTCACGATCCGTCTTAGACAGGAAGAAACTGACCAACATCTTAAGATTTTAATGTGATGATATTGTAGTCAACAAAAATGAAAACCATTTTTAAAAAAAAACGAAATTAATTTAATGTGAAGTGAAAATAATAAAATCTAAAATAAACCAAGGCAAGATTTCAGATTAAAAAAAATATATATATATATATATATATATATATTGATTTCACAAAAAAAGAAAAGTAACAAATCCTTCCCTCGCGGGTCAATTTGACCCCCTTAGGAATGGAAGGAATGCGAGGAATGCTTCAGTACACAGAAAAAACTAAAAATGCTCAAAATTCAAAATAAAAATGCTAAACCAAAAAAATTATTTTATAATTTCTACATGTGTATCTGAATGCATACTGAAGAGAACTGACTTTAGGACCCAGCGGAACAGCTCATTTGCTCCATATAGAGATATAAGGCCATCTAGAGTCATGCAATATCATTTATTTCCACTAGAGGTCGGCAGAGAGTGTAAGAGATTTGGGTTATGCATGAAATTTTATTATTTTGATTTGAAGTTGAAAGAATGTGAGGAATGTGCTTAAATTACTATTTATTATTTATTGATTAAATTTAGTAATAAAGGTAAATAAAAAATAAAAATAAAAAAATCTCCGAAAAAATTGCATAAAAAAAATAGAAAAAATATTATCAAAATGAAATAAAATAAGCTTTAAGTGTCATTTTAGGGCTTCGGGTCATTTGGGAAAGATTCGAGGGAAAGATTTGTTCCAGGACGCGAGGGAAGGATGGCTGAAGTGTCATTCTATATAGATCCGTGGCTGAAGTACAAAAATGAGAAAAAAACTACAGTAACTATATAGACGTTTAAAAAAAAACCAACTAATAAAAATGAGAAAAATACCGCAAAATAGAATAAAAACTTTAATGCACATTAAAATAATTTTTTTTTTATTATCAACATTGAGATAGCCTACTATTATAATGTTAATATTTTGAATTGTATTTTCTGTTTTCGGTTTTTGTCATTTTGTTGTGTTTTTGTCATTTCTATTATTATTTTCAATGTCTATGAAGTTTTTAAGTTTAAAACCAAACAAAATAAAAACCTGAAATATTTTAAATTAAAATAAAATAAATACAAAATTAAAAACTTACTAAAAAGATTAAGAAATAATTGAAATAAGATTAAAAAACATACTTTTATAGTAAAAAAACAAAAACAAAAACAAAATACAACTATTACTCAAACATAGGAAATATTTTAAACAACATAAATCAATCAAAACGCTTACTAAAAAAGATTTGAATATTTTATGTAACCATTAAATGTCATCGGAAAACACTAAATGTGACTGTGTTAAATTATTGAAAAATGTCTTTAAATTCAGTTCAAGTAAATCTAAATATTTTAGAGGTTTTCAGCTGACAGGAGGTTTGTGAATCGCTGCTATAGACTCATAAGTGTGTAGAAGAATGTGAAACAGCCATAATCATCATGTTGTGGTGTTTTGAAACTACAGTGCGCCTTCAGGGACACTTCCGGCACCCCATAATGCACAGGGAAATGGACCCGTTTCCATGGTGATTACCCAGGCACCAGAGGAGATCTCTGCTGGATCTCATTTCTCTCCGTTTGTTTCCTCTCTTCAGTCTACTCCTCTCCTCTTCTCTCTTCAGAGCGGACCGTGTGTGTGTGTGTGTGTGTGTGTGTGTGTGTGTGTGTGTGTGCCTGAGAGATTGAATAATCACAATGTTCTTCTTCACATTTATGCGTTTGGCATAAAATCGAACTTTCTCTGTCCCCGTTTCTCGTACTCCTCCTGAAAGCGAGAGATCTCAGGTAGAGTGAAAGTGAGCCGTCAGTTTAAACACTGGCTTCCTTAAACCTGCAAACCGTGAAATGGCCAATCAGAATCTGTCCCTGCTCATCAGCCGGTCGCCGTGACGACGGTTCACATCTCTGACCCAGAAACAGTACAGACTCTCGCACCGCTGAGGTCATGGGGAATGCATGAACTGAGGAGATGTTAGGATGAGATGAAACTTTATTTATCCCCAAGGGGAAATGTAGTCGTTATAGCAGAGTAAACAGGACAGAAACAAACATTACACTTAACAACACAAAAATACATATTGCAACTATGTATTCCGAGGATTCAAATAAGCAGCTTTGGATAAAAGCATCTGCCAAATGCATAAATGTGAATTCTCTTTCCTTCTCCAGTGTGCATCTTATCAGGAATCATGGGAAATGTTGCAAGCAATTTAGACGGGACTATTTGCTTCACTTTTGCACATTTAATGCATTCAGTTTGTTTGTACAGCCTTGATTTGTCTATTGTTTTTGTTTATGGTTCAGGACAGGTGTGTGTGTGTGTGTGTGTGTGTGTGTGTGAGGACTGTGAATGTCGGCTCTCCTCTGGGAATCTGAATCCCAGTGTTTGTTCAGAGATTTTCTCGCCTCTGTCAGAACAAACACACATCTGTCCAGAACGCCTCGCCAGACAGTGTGCGCATACACATACACTAATACACACACATACACTAATATGACCCAATAATTCATCAAATCACAGAAAATTTTAAAAATAAATAACTGAAAATTAAAACAAGTATAAAAGTAGTAGAAAATAATTAAATAGTGTTTAAATAAAATCAAATAAATAAAAATGAATTAAATTAATATTTTTTTAAATAAAGCAACCAAATAAAACAGTTAGTAGAAAATAAATCTAATCAAGTAAAAAAAAAAAAAAAATCAAGAAATAGTTTAAAATAAATCAAAATAAACGTATATTTATTTTAAAATAAATACATAGTTTTAAATATACAGCCAAAAAAAAATAATAGAACATAATGAAATATTTTAAATTAATTAAAATAAATAAAAAATAAATAAAATGTACAATTTAAAATAAAATAAATAATTTTAAAATAAAGCAAACAAAATAAAATAGTTAAATATTTTATTTTATTTTAAAATAAAATAATTAAAAATAAATGAATAATTTTTAAATACATTAAAACAAATACAAAATCAATTAAATTAAACTAATAAACCAAAATAATACAGTTATATTATTATATTAAAATAAAACTGTGAGTGTGTGTGTCTGAGTATGTGCGTGTATGTGAGTGTGTCTGTGTGTGGATGTGTGTCTGCAAGTGTGCGTGTGTGTGTGTGTGTGTGTGTGTGTGTGTGTGAGAGAGAGAGAGAGAGAGAGAGAGAGAGAGAGAGAGAGAGAGAGAGAGAGAGAGAGAGAGAGAGAGAGAGAGAGAGAGAGAGAGAGAGAGAGAGAGAGAGAGAGAGAGAGAGAGAGAGAGAGAGAGAGAGAGAGAGAGAGAGAGAGAGAGAGAGAGAGAGAGAGAGAGAGAGAGAGAGAGAGAGAGAGAGAGAGTGTGTGTGTGTTAAGGCCTGCAGGGTGTCAGGACCCCATCACTCTTGATTTGTGTGTTTGTCTGACACGGCCCTCAGTGTTGTGAGTAGCTCAATTACCCAGAACCCCCAGCGCACTCGTTCATTAGGAGTGATGGAGGGATGGCACACAACGGACAGCACGTCTGCAGCATCTCCCAGAAGGCCGTTCACTCGCCTCTCCGTCACGTATCCCACCATCTGGAGCGGCAGAGAGGGACTCGAGCGAACTCAGAAAAGAGCAAGACAGAGGCGTTTAATGGAGGAACACACACTCTTATCTGTTCTGATCAGAGCATTTAGTGCAGAATCAAAGTGAACGTTTGGTGTTTATAATGTGATTCATTTCAATTTTCAGGTATAATCATCATCATTCAGTTCAATTCACATTTGTTTGTATAGCGCTTTTCACAACACACATCGTTTCAAAGCAGCTTTACAGAAAGTGCATGAGTCCACATTACACATTTAGAGTGATCTGTTACCAGAGAAACTGTCTAAGTTATGTATTTCAGAAATGTAGATGAGTTAATTAATCATCAATTGACCCTTCGCTAAGCCACGCCCGAAAAGCCAATCATGGCTTAGCAACCGTAACTAGGCGCGGGAGGTCTGGCAAGCTTTCTAGTGAGGGAAACATGCCGAAGCGTTGTGCGTATGGATTGTGCAAATCTGATACCCGGTATAATAAAAGTTTGGACAGGGGGGTGGAATTTTTTCCCTTCCCGAAACCCAAGGGGAGAAATGCCGGTGTTGTGCCGAATTTCGACCCCCTGCCAAAGTATTACCCCCCTCGTTGAAGTCAGTACCTGATTGATACCTAATCCTAACCCCACCTCTAATCCTAACCCCTCCCCTAATCCTAACCCCACCCCTAATCCTAACCCCACCTCTAATCCTAACCTCTCCCCTAATCCTAACCCCACCCCTAATCCTAACCCCACCTCTAATCCTAACCTCTCCCCTAATCCTAACCCCACCCCTAATCCTAACCCCTCCCCTAATCCTAACCCCACCTCTAATCCTAACCCCACCTCTAATCCTAACCCCTCCCCTAATCCTAACCCCTCCCCTAATCCTAACCCCTCCCCCACAACTAATCCTAAACCTGCCAATACTAGGGGGGTAATAATTTGGCGGGGGTCGAAATTCGGCACAACACTGGGATGACAGGATTAACAAAAACACCTACATTTGCTCCACGACGTGTTGCTTTAGCCTAGCGTGTTAAAAAT
>JAJAQA010000013.1:3219779-3259779 GCA_021464565.1 Rutilus rutilus
TTGTGATTTAATCAACTGGTAAAGTGTTGTGATATCAATTAGTTAAACATTTTTTTAACCCTATTCAGCTGTAGTGTCTAGACAAACCAAGCATTAAAATGAGCTAAAACAGCTAAAACTAAAAGATATTTCTATACTGTTTGTTCTTCTTTGAAGAACCAGGAATACCAGGAATACCTGGATATATGAAGTCTTATTTTAACAGACACAGAATGTAATTTAAATAAATTTGTTTAAATATATGGGCATTTTTATCCATTTTATGATTTCTAGTTATGGCAAGCTCTAAAATATTTTATCTTGTAGAAATTGTGAGTAAAAATCGTCATGAAATCAAACCGATCCCGGTCCTGGTTATCGTTCATATTCACAGTTATTCTACAGAACATAATGTTTGTGTTTTAAAAGCGAGTTGCTGGTTAATGTTATCCGTCTAGTTAAGCATCTGTTTATCTTCAATACTCATTAGTAATGTAATGCTGGTTACTGGCGTCAATGTTGCTTCTCCTGATTTTTGTCAGTTTATTAATTCAGATAATTTTTTTTATCTTATATTTGTAGATTTACAGTGTTATACATCTGTGCTGGTGGCATATGACATTACACTCACACACTCACAAGCACACACACACACACACGCAAGCGCACACACACACATACACACACTCACACGCACATACACACACTCTGCATGTATCTTCATGCTCTGAATATCTCTGTGTGTGTGAGTGAGTGTGTGTTAAATTTGTTGTTGTTCCTGTAGATGTTTTAATGATGCACGCATGAAATACTGCACATCTGTGTGTTGTTAAACACGACCTATAAACACCCAGCAGGTGTGCGTGTGTGTGTGTGCGCGAGAGTGTGTGTGTGCGAGTGTGTGTGTGTGGGTGTGTGCGTGCGAGTGTGTGTGTGTGTGTGACACTGGTCTGTGTGAAGCTTTAGATGTTCAGATCTGATTTATTCAGACGTTCAGCTTGTTTCCCGACATGAAAGTCACACTACAGTACTTTCATATGTACCACAGTATTAGCTGATTGGTAGCATGTGCAGCGCTTCATAAATCACAGTTTATGCGGTTCCTGTGTTTAAGATTGTTATAAATCCATCAGGCGTCTCAGAACATCCAGTCAAACTGACACTGAACTGTGATTGCTGATCAGTTCAGGACGCCTGCACTGCTTTATCTGTGAATTTCCCATGATTCTCATCTGAGAACAAACTCAAATCACACACAGTCTCTTCTGGTCTCCAAGGCTGCTTTTATTTGATCAAGTAAAACACTGAAATATTATTATAATCCGAATCAGCTGTTTTCTATGTGAATATATAGTTAAAGTGTAATTTATTCCTGTGATCAAAGCTGAATTACTCCAGTCTTCAGTGTCACATGATCCTTCACAAATCAGTATAATATGAGGATTTGAGGATCAAGAAACATTTGATTATTATCAGTGTTTCATATCTTTGTGGAAACTGACATCTTATTTTTCAGGATTCTTTGATGAATGGAAAGTATTCATAATACAAAAATATTTTGTAACATTATAAATGTCTTTACTGTCACTTTTGATCAATTTAATGCATCCTTGATGATATTTAATTCTTACCCCAAAACTTTTGAACAGTTATATATTGGGATATAACTACACCAGGTAACATGTCAGATCAGAAAACTCATTTAATTAGTTACTAATTTAATTACACAACATTTTTAACAATAGTGTATTAATAATTCATTTAGCTGGTTATTTTTGTTATTTATTTCAGTGTGCCAATAACAATTATGTGTATTTTAGCTCTACAATCCTGTTTCAAATCTCTAACAAATTTGCTTTAGAAAGAGTTTCATTTCTCTTGATGATACACTAATCAGCATAATTAATATATTACACACACGACTGTGTGTTGTAGTCCACAGGCAGTTAATGATGAAATAGAGCTTGTGTGTGTGCTTGTGAGTGTGTGTGTGTGTGTGTGTGTGTGTGTGTGTGTGTGTGTGTGTGTGTGTGCGTGTTTTGTATGTGTGTGTGTGTGTGTGTGTGTGTGTGTGTGTGTGTGTGTGTGCTTGTTTTGTGTGTGTGCTTGTTTTGTGTGTGTGTGTGTGTGTATATATATCCATGTGTGTGAGTGTGTGTCCTTGTGTGCGTGCGTGTGTCCTTGTGTGTCCTTGTGTTGTGTCTGCACACGCGCGTGCTTATGTATGTCCATGTGTGCATGTCCTTGTGTGTGCGTGCTTGTGTGTGTGTGTGTGTGTGTGTGTGTGTGTGTGTGTGTGTGTGTGTGTGTGTGTGTGTGTGTGTGTGTGTGTGTGTGTGTGTGTGCGTGTGCGTGTGCGTGTGCGTGTGTTTGTCTTTGTGTGTGCTTGTGTTGTTTGTGTGCGTGCGTGCGTGCGTGCGTGCATTTGTGTGTGCGTGTGTCCATGTGTTTGTCTTTGTGTGTGCTTGTGTTGTTTGTGTGCGTGCGTGTGTGCGTGTGTCCATGTGTTTGTCTTTGTGTGTGCGTGCGTGCGTGTGTGTGTGTGTGATTGCCGCTGTTTGCCTTGGACTGCACAGATTGAGAAGTGACCTAGACCTTTGCAGTGAAGATGCAGAGAACCAATTCAATCTCTCGTGTGTGTGTGTGTGTGTGTGTGTGTGTGTGTGTGTGTGTGTGTGTGTGTGTGTGTGTGTGTGTGTGTGTGTGTGTGTGTGTGTGTGTGTGTGAGTGATGAGCTCAGGGCTCAAATGAATGTCAACATTTGTAGATTCAATAAAAATCCTCCCCACATTAGAGTTGATCATAATTGATAACGCTGCGTGTGTGTGTCGTCCACCTCCACAATCCAGGGCTGTGTTTAGCAGAAACAGTGCGCTTCAGTGTGTCTGACCAAACCTGTCCTCGGGGACGTCTGAGGCCGTCCGCTAATGGAAAATCAATTTATACATGCTTTATTTCCCCCCAAAACACAAACAGTTTCATTTAGGGATCAAATACAGCTCTGTGTGTGTGATCATCAGAACTAGCTCTGGACTGCATTAGTTTCCACAACAGTACAAACTTTGATTTGAGGAAAAAGAGAAGACTGTGAACTCAACGGCTTTACTGAGAGAAAGAGCTACAATCCCATGATGCATTGCGGACTGCGAAATCTGTTGTTCCGAATTAAAAAACGGTGGAGAAATACGAAACTACTCATTTAAAAAATGCTAATTATATCTATAGAAACTAATATATTTCAAGTTTATTGCGAAATATGCATATATATATACAAATATTCAAATATTTTGAGAGCATTTTGAGATTTAATCGATTGCGTCATTCGCAGTTCTTCATGAGAGTGGGCGGAGCTAAAGAGATCTTTTGGTATTTTGCTCGATTTGACTCCCTGATTGGTGGAATTTCCTGTACAAGTATCATGGGTAATGTAGTTTTTCAACACAAATTCTGCTGTAAAAAAACTACTCATTCTGTATCAGAGCGCATGCGTTTTAGTGCCATTTAACTCTTTTAACTTCATTTTAATGCATTTTAATTCATCTTAAAGCTACAATATGCAAGAATTTTTTGCCTCTAGAGGGCGCTACATTCCAAACAACAACAACGGCGTAGCTTGATGACGATGTGAAGGAGCGTGGAATGATGGGAACTGTCGTTTTAAACTCCACCGTGGATGTAAATCAGTCAGACGGGAATCGAAAAATCATGTTCATGGATGAGGCTAAGTTAGTTTTTTATAATGACATGCTTTTTGTGGCGAGGGGGGCGTGGTTCAGCGCGGTCTGTAATGGGAGAGAGAAGAGACGAGCGGGACACAAGTAGGTCAAGTGCAAATGACGAACACCTGTGTCTTATTGCTGTGATCCGCGTGGAGAGAGCGCTTATAAGCCGCGCGCTGGAACGAGAGAGAGACTGAAGGGAAAATTGGATGCAGAGAAAGAAAACCGGTGGATCCGAGCTCTCATTTTTGAACTGTTTTGTGCCGTCGCGGTTGCCATGGTGAATGCGCGTTGTGCGCGACTTTTGTTTGTTTTGCTTTATTTTAATAAAGTACAAGTCCCAGTCACGCCGACCCCTGTCTTCTTCCTTCCTGACTCTTAAACCTCATCACACTTTTATTTCATTAAAATTTATTAACCGCAAGAAAAGTAAGGTTTAATACTAAATTGGTTATAGATGTTACTGTATGTCGAATTCATTGTTGTGATAACGCTGCGCAGTTTTACGTGTTCTAAACAATTGTTGTAAAAGTACATTCGAACATACCCACATCATTTGCCAAAATACTGATTAATCTTTATGTATAACACATGCTATATTTATTTACATGGCCATACACACCAGACATGATAAACAATGTCAATAAACTAAACACAAACCTAAAGCAATAATACTTCCCTTTTCCCTTACATAAACATAACTATTACCGAATGCTACATGTGGAAAATATAAAATTAAGCATGCTTTGTCGACAGAACCAGCTGCAATCAGTAAAGAATAATTGTGTTCCATAACGACTGCAAGAAACAAGCTAACGTTTGTTGCTTGATAGACGTTACAACTACAACTTCCGCATTTGTCAAGGACTCCACGCAGTACGAGCGGAAACCGAGGGTAACGCAGATGTGACGCAATTGACTGGCGACTCCCAGCTCCCCCCTGCTCTAACGCCCCGTTTCCTTGGTTAAAATCGCAATTTTCTCACGATTTAAAAATAGTTGGAAACATTTGGGATATTGTAAGTAATCAACTTAACAAAATATATAACACTGGCCTTGAGATTATGGGATATTTTAATGCAAAATTCTTGCATATTGTACCTTTAACTCAGTTGAAGTCCTGCGCTGATGTTGGAACATCGTTTAAGAATCGAATTCTGACTCTTTGAATCAAAACTGAATTGAATCTAAAGATTGGAAAGGCTTGTGAGGATCCGAATGTGTGTCGGTCTCAGATCTCTCCGGAAACACACTCACAGACCCACAGAAATGAATTAAATGTTGAGTATTTAATTTGTAAAGTTGTCGAACTGGTTTCAGAGATCGGACTGGTTTTAGGCGGAAGGATGTTTGTGTTTCTGTAATTGCTTTTAGTGAGTTTGAAGTACTGTGAGAAAAAAACACTTTTATACATTCAAAATCACTATTGCTCTAATGTCTCATAGAAGGACATTTATCATGTCTTTTTTCATAAACAGCACGTTTATTAGAGATCAACCAATATAGATTTTCTATAACCGATACAGATACCAATTTTTTGCATGTTTATGTGCGCGATAACCGATATATTGAGCCGATATTACAAAACCGATATCTGATTATGGCCTTAAATTTCTGTAAAAATATCAGTAAAAGCGATTATCGGTCGACCTCTAGTGTTTATTCTCTGTGTTTCAGCGTGTGGTGAGTAAAGTGAGCGGTTCTGCCTCATTGTGTAAATCTCCTGACCTTTAAAACGAAGCTAATCGGATGTGTGTGACGTTCACATTCCTACAGACAGAGACGGCAGCCAAGAGAGAGCAAGGGATCGTGGGACAGAGACAGAGACACGGGAATAGGGTTAGGAAGTGTGTTTTCAGCCTGGAGACAGATATCATCATGTGTTCTGACAGTATAGACAGTAACTGATACTGAAGCAATAAAAACGAGCACGATTGGCTACTCTTTGATCCAGAAACATGTTAAGATTTAACATGCAAATATTGGCTCGTTTGGCAGTCGTATTATCTTCCTTTGCACCAGTGCAGTCATTTTCAGATTTAATGTACTCATTGTTAGATGCTGGATATGTTAATGAAGGAGAAAAGATGTTATGGATGATTATTGTGGGAGGAGCTCTGTATATTTTTTCCTTAGAACCTTCAGGTTAACCCCGCCCCCTCTGTGTTTATCAGCCGTATGCCCCGCCCCCTCACCAGATGGCCCCACCCCCTCACTCGATGGCCCCGCCCAGTCCAGTGGAGCTGCTCAGCAAAACCAACCTGTACATACGAGGACTTCATCCTGGAACAACCGACCAGGACCTCATCAAACTCTGCCAACCGTGAGTGAACACACACACACACACACACACACACACACACACTCACTCACTCACTCACTCACTCACTCACTCACTCACTCACTCACTCACTCACTCACTCACTCACTCACTCACTCACTCACACTCACTCACTCACAAACCACACACACACACACACACACACACACACACACACACACACTCACTCACTCACTCACTCACTCACTCACTCACTCACAAACCACACACACACACACACACACACACACACACACTCACTCACAAACCACACACACATGCACACACACTCTGACACACACACACACACACACACACACACACACACACACACACACACACACAGACAGACAGACAGACAGACACACACACACACACACACACACACAGACAGACATACACAGACTCACTCTCTCACACACAAAAAACAGGCAGACACACACAGACAGACACACACAGACACACTCACATACACGCACATACTCAGACACACACACACTCACAGACACACACACTCACAGACACACACACTCACAAACACAGACGCGCACACACACACACACACACACACACACACACACACACACACACACACACACAGACAGACATACACAGACTCACTCACACACACACACAAACAGGCATACACACTCTCACACACACACACACACACACACACATACAGACACACTCACATACACGCACATACTCAGACACACACACACTCACAGACACAGACGCGCACACACACACACACACACTGTAAATAGTGTTTCCAGTGCCGTGGGAAACGGCACAATTATCCCTGCTGGAGGAAAGATGACAGACTGAGACACACTGACACGGTTGAGTTTATTTATACACACACATGCTGAGTTCACACTCACACTCTGACTGAACTACACAAACTACACCGCCGTATTTACACAACATTGTGTGCATGTGAAAGAGATTCAGACTCTTACAGGATAAAAACAGCCTCTGTAGTTTCAGAAATGATCAGGAGAAACGAACTTCCGACAGTTTGGGTGAAAGAAACCTTTATTAACACCATAACTGATTTAAAGTGAGAAATAAAATGTTACAAAAGTGTTATTGCAAATTGCCTTAAGTGTGTGCTAAATGCAGAAAAGTGCTGGATGAACGTGCAAATAAAGGGGAAAACGAGACGCTGGTGAAAACTGCAGTGCATGAGCACACTGTGTAAAAGTACCCATGATGCTCTTGGATTGATGTTTTATTAATATCTGATAAAGTTGATCATTTCTATCCTCACAGGTATGGGAAGATCGTCTCTACTAAGGCCATCCTGGACAAGAACACAAACCAGTGCAAAGGTAGACGCCTGCTTTATGTGTTATTTAGTGCTGGGCAACAATTAATCATGATTAATCACATCCAAAATAAAAGTTTAATATACATGTGTGTGTACTGTGTATAATTATTTTGTATATATAAATACACACACATGCATGTATATAGTTAAGAAAAATTTGGTATTTATATATAATATAAATTATGTATAAATATATGTACATGCAAATATTTCTTAAATGTATACATGCATATGTGTGTATTTATATATACAAAATAATTATACACCGTACACACACATATAGTATGTAAACACAAACTTTTATTTTGGATGCGATTAGTTGCCTGTCTGTCAGCACTAATGTTATTATATAATGTTAAACAGATTATGTGTCAGCTAGTTTATATCTATAGTTTATATAGATGTTTTCTGGTTGTTTTAGCTTTAATATATTTAGCTTCTGAGCGCCACTAATGGACGTAAGATGTTTAGATGACACGAGCAAACCTCTTCACTCCCGTTTCCATGCAGTTTTCATGATTCTGCATCAGTTTGATCGAAGTATTGCATAAACATGAGGGAAAGTTTATTGCCTAAATCTCATCATAGTCAGATTATACCTGCGTCTAGCTGTTCGTCTTTCTGTTGCTCGTTTCATTTGTTTCTTCAGCATCTCGCAGCATCAATTATTGAACCTTTAGACAAAATAATTGCTTGAGTTTTGAATTATATTTGATACGTCAGGCTTTTATGGCTCATATATAGTGAGAATATGGAGGATAAAACAGCTTAATTTTATTCAGAGGCTCAAACTGAGCACAAATATGCAATCTGGTGCAGATGGTGATACTTAAATATGGACAAAAACTGATGAAATTATGATTTTTGCAATGTGAATCAATGAGATCTTCATAAGAGTGCAGCAGATACCGACATAAAATGCATACCAATATCAATATCTGCCAATGATATAGTAAGATGATATTGAAATGCTCAGTTTTTATGATCAAAGCTCTGTAGTTTTCAAACATAATGCAGTGCAACACGATGATGATTGAGAGATGCACTAATAAACCCCATGATCATATTTGATACTCATGATTTTTATATATAAATGATGATGATAATCGAGTAAACCTGCTTCAGTCCAGATGAAATATTACTAACAATATTAAAGTTATTCTTGCGTTTCCTTGATAAATCAGCTCAGATTTGACACAGAAAGACTCGTGAAGCTCGAGCTGAAGGACGTTTACAGGATAAAAGAGTCTGAACTATCAATCAGAGTTCAAAATGAATGCATCATGTATGATACAGTGAGCTTTATAGGGTTCATATAATTGTTTTAGATTGTGTGCACAGGTTTATCAGTAAAGTTTTGATCATTTACTGGCCTTCGAGTATCAGATATGACACTGTAGGCTTCTTAGGGTTAACTAGCCCTCCTATAACTCCTAAAACTTTCCGCTCGTATGATTTTGTTCCCAGTGTGTCCGTGAGGAAGGATTTGAGGATTTGATGTGTGAAGAGGGTCTTATAACCTACTTCCCCTCTAATTAAACCTTCATCTCTCCTGGATAACGGGCCGCCGCTGACGGCTTTAATCCAAACACTGCGTGTGTGTGTGTGTGTGTGTGTGTGTGTGTGTACGCATTTAATCTGCCATGAAATTTTAATTAACACCAGTATGACCCTTATCTGCTGATACAGCCCCGAGAATGAAGGT
Source organism: Rutilus rutilus (assembly GCA_021464565.1). Taxonomy (NCBI): domain Eukaryota; kingdom Metazoa; phylum Chordata; class Actinopteri; order Cypriniformes; family Leuciscidae; genus Rutilus; species Rutilus rutilus. The sequence goes on from JAJAQA010000013.1 coordinate 3,228,839, forward strand.
GTGGCGGAAAATAAAGGACGAGTGAGGGATTGTGGGAAAGAGCGGTCACTCATAAATATCTCATAACTCATTAATCGGGTCTGCGGGTTTCCTCCCGACTCGCTGATGGATGAGGTCAGGAAAAATGGGGAACACAAAGTGAAGTCGGCGCAGAAAACGCAGGGTTGTTGCCAAGGAGACGAGCGTGTGGAGGGTTTAATCCTGAGGGTCTTCAGGTGTTTCTCACACGATGTCCGGCTAAAGGTGATCGGATCATGAAAAGCGTGTTTCGTTGGGATGAAATGAGTCCTGGTTTTCCTGAACGCTGTTTCACAAAGTGCTTTTAGACGTGATCCGCTCAAGGATTCAGGAAACATTCTTTAGAGTAAAAATCTTCTTAAATGCCATTTAAGAATTTCCAAAAATGCTTCTTCAGACTGTTCTTTCCTGTTCAACAATAATTGTATCCCTTAAAACTCATCTTTGATCACCAAAATGACATATTTAAATGTTTTTTCTTCATGCCTTTAAAATATCTTGAATGTAACTCGACACCCTTGCCTCATTTAGTATACGCGGTTCTATGAATATGCAAATGAGCCCCGCCTCCACTCACTCACTCAGCTCAGAGATCCACTGGTTGACGATCACACGTTGATCTGATTGGTTACAAGGTAGTTTGTGACGTCAGAAACACCAGCGATTTCAAAGCGTGTTTTTGAGACTGTCTTTGGTTCACTGCAGTTTTAAGGAGGAAATACTCAGCAATGCTGTCGACTTATGAACTTACACATGCTCTGTCTTAAAGCAGATTAAAAACACCACATAGACACATACACAACATTAGAAACTGGATTTTCACCACAGGGGGACTTTAAGATTTTTCTGAAATCAAAACTTAAGAAGAATGCGAAGTTCTTGAAACTAATCTTCTTAAAAACCTTTGTAAATAACTTCTTAAAGTTAGGATAAACTCCAACTTGACGTAAATCCCACAAAGGTCAAAAGTTTTATGAATTTATTGGGTTATTTCAAATTAATTGTTGTATTTAAGCATTAAGTAATGATTGATAATGGAAGCAATGATTGGTCATGATTATGCGTAACATGATTTTCTGCTGAATTCAAAGACTTTAGCCAATAATTACGACAATTTTTGGAATCATTCAGCACGTATGAGTTCTTAAAAAATCATAAAAAATATCACTTCAAATATCTGAGAACATCTGAATAAACTTCGTAAGATTTTTAAAATGATCTGATTGTATGAACAATGACATTTTTATTAACTAACATTGACAGGTTAATAAATGCTGTAATTATATATATATATTGCTCATTGTTAGTTTGTTAGTTAATGCATCAACTAATGTGCTATATAAATAAACTTGCCTTGCCTTGATAATACTGGTCATGTGACCTGATGTTCCTGGTCATGTGACCTGATGTTCCTGGTCATGTGACCTGATAACACTGGTCATGTGACCTGATGTTCCTGGTCATGTGACCTGATGACACTGGTCATGTGACCTGATGTTCCTGGTCATGTGACCTGATGACACTGGTCATGTGACCTGATAACACTGGTCATGTGACCTGATGATACTGGTCATGTGACCTGATAACACTGGTCATGTGACCTGATAACACTGGTCATGTGACCTGATGATACTGGTCATGTGACCTGATAACACTGGTCATGTGACCTGACGTTACGGTTCTGCCGTGTCTACAGGTTATGGTTTCGTGGACTTCGACTGTCCGGCGGCGGCGCAGAAGGCTGTTTTGTCTCTGAAGGCCAGCGGTGTGCAAGCGCAGATGGCGAAGGTAAAACATCTTCATCCCTTCATCATCTTCATCATCCTCACGACTGTTACGGGAGATTGTATGAGCTGTTTTATCTTCTGCACTTTCAAACAGACCTTTGATGTGTTTAAAAGCAGACATATTTCATGCACCGACACCAAGGTCATGGGTTCGACTCCCAGGGAATGAGGGAATATGTAGCATGACATGAACGCATGTGTCGTTTTGGATAAAAGTGTAAAATGTTTTATTAGTTGTTTACGGAGTTATTTTAGTATCATTGATAAACTATTATTGTTTTTATATGTATTTTCCATTTTAATTTTTAATTTTAGTAAAGTTTTTAGTAATTTAGTTTTTATTGCATTTTCATTCATTTGTTTTATGGCTATAGTTTTTATTATTTTTTATTTCAGTTTTAGTTATTTTAGAACATCAAGTTGAGCTGATAGAAAATGAGAAATGTTGCATTGTATATTTTATTTCAGTTAATGTTTTCAAGATGTTTTTCATCTAGATGTTGCTCAGAGAACTAGTATATGTTTGTCTACTAGTTTTGTCCCTCTAATGCTTAAAGTCGGCATGAAACAGAAGTTGTGCTCGTCTTTTCTTATTATTGTGACGTGAAACTGCTTCTCAAACAAGAACAAATAAAGGTGGGGCTTGATTTTGTCTATGAGGAATTGATTGGATGATTGGATGGTTGTGGTTTGCTATTGGTGGAGCTCATGTGAGTGACAGGTTGCCCTGCCCCCATCATCAGAGAAGAGAATAGATGCTGCAAGAAGGAGGGGAACATGAATTTAAAACAATAATGATGTGCACCAATAAATCATTTAGTATAAACACTGCAATATTCCATTTAAAAAAGAAAAGAAAAAGGAATTGTCCATTGTGACTTTAAGTCAAAGTTGTTCCATCTATATTCATGAGAAGCACTTTCTGTCTTTCCTCCTTTATGAGCTTAATAAATCTGCATTCCTCTCTCTCTCTCTCTCTCTCTCTCTCTCGTTACTGTTTGACAGTCGAGTCGGGTGTTAATTAGTTGGTCTAACAGATTCTCTCCTCTGTTTCTCAGACACACACACAGAATCAGGTGATGTGACTAAATGAATCTCTCATTCTCACAGTGTCTCTTTACTGACAGGACTCGAGCTTCTCATCAAATGCTCAGAGGTTTAGTTTGTAATGTGTGTGATGTCCATGTAAACAGACCTGATTCGCACTGATAGAAACCGGTGCATGTAAACACAGTCACAGGGTCCCTGCAGGGACCTCAGTTTGAACACATTTAAGGTTTTAAAATGAAAATGAATGTAAACATTTTAAATGGCATAATACAAGTCCTTTTAAGAGAGCTTAAATTTGGGTATAGAGAAACAGGAAATTAATTATGGCCCAATTTTTATTATTAAACTTAAGAAGTCTATGATATGATGAAGTAAAAATGCTTTCTATATCAATAAATTCCGCACATTATGCCCAGCGAATGCTTACGATTTATTGTTGATGAATTATGATCATGTTTACTTCATAGTGTTTATATTGTAATATGATGTAGATGGTTGTAAGAAGCATATTTCCTCTCCCTCCCTCAAAATCGAAATCTATCGGTCAAATTTGTACTCTAAGTTGTATGTATTGGTATATTAGTACACAAACCAACAATATTTGCAGTACACGTCTAGAACGTCAGTTGCATTGTTTTTTGGTTGATTGTTTAAGCAAGTAAACGAATCTGCGATACATGATTTATTCTGAGATTGTATAGTTTTGTTCTGTAGGGGGCATTCTGTGTATTTTATATGTTTATCTATATTTTTTTGAAGCAAGAAAATAGCAATCTGCATTTCTCTCCTCTAGCTTGGTTCCCAATCTAGTTGTCATAAAAACTTTAGCATTTTATATTACAAAATTTGCTGGCTCTATTAGTGTTCGATACGATACGATACCTTGAAAAATATTGATATTTGATACCACTGAGAAAACTGCCATATATACTGCCATACAAATAATTTGTTATCTCATAAGTTTTTGATAATTTAGGTCATTTTGTTGTAACAGCTTATACACACAAGTAGGCTTTATTTGAATAGATGAACTAGATTTACAAAAAAAAAAGACAAATTGTAAACTATAACAGAATAAAGAGACTCAGTGGTTCATGTAGGTTGTCTACAAACCGAAAGGTTGGTGGTTCAATCCCCAGTTCCACTTGACCAAGTGTCGAGGTGTCCATGAGCAAGACACCTAACCCCAGCTGCTCCCGACGAGCTGGATGGCGCCTTGCATGGCTGACACCGCCGTCGGTGTATGAATGAGAGAGTGAATGTGAGGCTATGTAAAGCGCTTTGGTGGCCATAGGTCTGTGAAAGCGCTATATAAATGCAGTCCATTTACCATTTACCATTCCAACAGTATATTCAGGTAAAAAACAGTACAGAAATGAAAGTAACCAAATATAAAATAACACTGGATAGCTTTCATTGTAAAAAATACAATATTGATGCTTACAATTAAAAGTTACAAAAGTAATTCAGTCAAGAGCAGCGAGTGATTTTCTTTGTCTTGTGTTCTTTGATTAGCATGTTAGGCTGCTGTCGCTTTAAGAGCTTATGCACGGATCCAATAAAATGTTACTTCCAATCCATCCGATACATCTCGTTACACAACACGTTTTCTCTATTTGCTATTTACGTTCCAAAACTGGCTGTACTTACCCGGATACTCGACAAGACCGGCATTTTGACATCATTTTGTAAGTATTTGACTGTTTAAGTAGCCTGGTTAACGTCAGACCACTTTCTCATTGAGACGTGGTCTGGGAACCACATGTTAATTTTCTCGTATTTGAGGCGTAGTTTACGAATGCCCAGAGCCGTTTATTGGGCTCTACGAATGTCTATCAAATGCGCCTGTACGTAGCTCATAGCCAATCGCTTCAATTATACCAGATGACGTATGTAGAGTGACAGAAATTCGACGAGGAAGAAGACGAAATAAACTTGCGTTCTAAACTACTTAGAACACTGTCTAAGGCTGCATCGAAAGGTAACTTCGCGTCTGATGTCATGTTGGATCCATAGATATAAACAAACTGCTTCGGTGTGTCGCATAGACGTCGTCATCGTCTTGCTGCTCCCTCCCCGTTCTGTGATTGGTCCCCTCGCTGAGGCGAAAATCTGGTCCATGGTATCCAGGCTGCCTAGCAGCGTGAATAAAATCGCGCTGCGCACAAGACAGCATGGGGAAACCCAGGCTACTGTTTAAGCGCAATAAGCCACAAAAAGAAGTAATTTAGTTTTTCGCGAGCTGTTTGAGATGCTTTACACCGTGTCCTAACTACACGCGATAAAAGGTATCTTTTCCATGTTAATCCGAGTTTATGTCCTAACGCGGAGAACAGAAAGTATGCTAATCTCAGGTAGGCTACTGTTTATGTGCTTTATTTAATGTTAAATTGTGTGCGTCTGTATATCCGTATAGCTTTTATAGCCGTACTGAAAGCAACAATTCACCTCAGATCTTTTAAATAAATAAAAGTGATCAAGAACGTTCAAACTGTAAACTCATTGTTAACAGACAAGTGTATTTTATGCCAACGATTGTTTCAGTAACTCAGTGTGTATTTTTAATAGTGTTAAAATGATGTAATATTCATGAGTTTGATTATGTACTTGAGAGTGACGCGATCTTGCCGAGAGAGCCCGCCCACACGCTCTTCTGATTGGCTGTGATTTTTGATTGACACATCGCGTCCCACAGTTTGGTGTGGACAGTCAAATTATGTGTCGCTGGAATCCTGTTGCATGGCGTCTGGTTAGGACACGGTGTTATGAGAGCGCCACAGATAGATGAAACGGTTTCAGATATTTGTTACCAATATATCCATTCATAGATATGGATATTTTTGACACTAGGCTCTATTGATGAATTGCTTTTGTTTGACGAAGTCTCTTTGGGTAAATGTACATTTAACTGAAACCCTGTGTTCAGTGTGAGATGATTCTGAGAGTGTCTCTGTGTTTCTGACCTCAAACTGTGATCGAGCTGTAATTAGAGCAGCGGGGCAGCGAACCCAATCCCATAATGCATCTCTCTCTCCTCTGCTACCCACAACTCCCTCACATTGCCCTTCAAAACGAACCGTCTCTTCCAGAACTCAGACAGATGGTGGAGAAAGTTATTCATTTTGATGAAATATCTTCTTTTCTTCTTATTATTTTTAGAATAACTTGCCCTGATAAATCATTCACAGTACGACCAGGAACACACAAGTAGACCGAGTCAGTTTTGGTTTCAAGTTAGTTTGAATAATGATATTTTAGTTTTGTTTTCTGCGGTCGGTTCGCTATAATCATATGATAATGAGATGCTAATCACATGTAAATTTCCTCCCTCACCTGAAATGGCGGGGAGATCCGGCACTCATTAGGCCATGTTTTCCACAGGAATAGAGATTTGTATCCACACTATTCCCATGATGCTTTGTGTGAATTATGCACACTGTAAATAATCAGCGAGTGGCGTGAGCTACTAAACCACAAGTACACTTGTGTATGCAGTGCGCTGATTGAAAGACAGGACCGAAAGACTATGAAAGTGTCTTCAGGGAGATATTTATTATAGTTTTACTGCAGCAATGGTGATTTAGATGAAACTATGATTACTTTATGTGGGTTATATATTTGCATATTAATGTTTATGATAATGAGCTTGTGTTTTAGAGCAAATATATTCTGCATGTTGTTTACGTGTACCGAACAAACCTCTAGAGAACACACACATATATTATAAACACACACACTTGTTTAGTGGGAGGAGTTTGAAACTCATACTGTAGAGTAGGAACTATACTGGGTTTGAAACTTACTTCGCAACTGTTAAAAAAGTGTGCTCTATGAAATCCAGACGTCCTTCATCCGCCATGTTGTCATGGTCATGTGACCTGCGGCGTCAGTCGCATCGCTTATACCCTCCGCTCATAAATCCTCTCCCGCGGCATCATGGGATATAAACTCGCGATGGATGTTACGTGAACTTTAACTGAAGTAAAATATGAAACAAAAACAAGTTGTATAAACCAACAGGAGACACTAATTACTGTAATGGTGACTTCCGTTTTACATCAAATATAATCAGAAACGCCACATAAAGCTACATTTGTTACATTTGATAATACAAATATTTATGTATATGTAATATTTGTCACTATTCTTTGCCCGAAGTGCACCATTAGTGATATTTTAAGTTACTCGTACTAAATGGCCTAAAAAATACTTACATTTTTTATTTGAATGCCATTTTTTTCTGCATTTTCTGCAAAAGTGGGATTTTAAAGTGCACATATTAATTGTAGTTTAGAAGTTTAGTACTAATAGAATTGCTAGTACATTTAGCAAAGTATCAACAAGTAACAGAATTGTGACAGCTTTGAAGTAGGCTGGTAGTACTGGAGTCTGGAATTATATTTTCTTGTAAGACTTACTCCAAAAATCTATATATTGTTTTAAAACCATTTCTTTTACAGTGGATGTGATGCAGAAGTGGGACATTCATATTCTTAAATATTAGCTATTTTATGGAAAGAAATTGAAACAAAATGAATCACCATCAGTGTTTTCCTCAGGAGAAAGTCTCCGTCTGCTCTCCACTAGACTCAGAGCTTCATCTGTTCGTCTAATCTGAGGCGGTACAAGGTCCAGAAGTTTTCATGAGAACATGGAGCATTTAATACAGACAGAATGAGAGGAAATGAAACGTCTAAACTCACATTAACCTCTTCATTAACACAGATGAGATGTGAACGAGGTCCGTGTCGCTGCGAGTCACATGATCAGACTCAGTATTTGTGTCATTTCTGAAAGCATTTTCAACAACAAACACACACACACACACACACACACACACACACACACACACACACACACACAGGTTTCCCACAATAATCAGAGCGTCGGAAAGAACATATGTGCGGAGGAGTCCAAGTGTGTGTTTACGTTTGTTTACACAACAGGAGGAAACACACACACACATACACATACACATACACATACACATACACATACACATACACACACACACTGCCAGGCACGTCTGCTTCCTGTGCCAGTCACGCAATCCTTCCAAACACGGAACACATTGAACATGTACATGCCAGTAGGAGATGGACACACACACACACACACACACACACACACACATACATACATACATAAATACAGTAAGCATTCTGTGTGTGTGTGGCTTCATGGATTAGAGTGACCATAACACACACACGCATGACACATGTTGTAGGGCTAGTTGTCACACTTTTCCATCACGTGTGTGTATGTATATATATATATATATATATATATATATATATATATATATATATATATATATATATATATATAAACAATAATAAAAAAAATATATATAATGTAAATAAGTTATATGTAAATATTAATAGAAATATTATATTTAAAATATTATAATTAAATATCTTAAAATATAATCATTTAAATAACTATTAAAAAATATATTTCTTAAATATAGACATAATATTCATAGTATGTATACATTTTGTAGTATATATAAAATGATAATAATATATAATATATAATTAAAAATTGTTTATTTTATTATAATTTTTTTATTATTAAGAATGTGAAGCCAATATATTAAACCACTTCTAGAAAATAAGCATTTGTATAATTGATCATCTAGATCAGTGGTTCCCAAACCTGTCCTGGAGGACCACCAACACTGCACGTTTTCTTTTTCTCCCTAGTCAAACACACCTGATTCAACTCATCAGCTCATTATCACATGGGTTAATGAGCTGATGAGTTGAATCAGGTGTGTTTGACTAGGGAGAAAAAGAAAACGTGCAGTGTTGGTGGTCCTCCAGGACAGGTTTGGGAACCACTGATCTAGAGAGACCTGTGACAACTAGCCCTGGGGTTGCTTACTGTGATCTTCAGCTTTACACACACACACACACACACACACACGTCTGGTTTACAATCTTTGTGAGGACTATCCATAAACGTAATGGTTTTTATACTGTACAAACTGTATATTATATCTCCTTACACTAACCCTACCCCTAAACCTACCCATCACACACACACACACACACACACACACACACACACACACACACACACACACACACACACACACACACACACACACACACACACACACACACACACACACACACACACACACACACACACACACACACACACACACACACACACACACACACACACACACACACACACACACACACTAACCCTACCCCTAAACATACCCATCACAGAAAACTGTCTGCATTTTTACATTTTCAAAAAAACTCATTCTGTATGATTTATAAGCTTGTTTACCCATGAGGACCCCAGTTTAGGCCCCCACTGTGACACGAGTCCCCATGAGTCTGTGTGCATTCAGGTTGAAGTTCCCACCGGGATAGAAAAACATGTACACACACACACACACACACACACACACACATACACACACACACACACACACAGGCTTCAGTGGCAGTGTAATTTACTCCATGTCAGTGAAGTGTGTGTGACTCACTATTAAAGGACATTAACGTGACAGAGGAACTCTCTCTCTCTCTCTCTCTCTCTCTCTCTCTCTCTCTCTCTCTCTCTCTCTCTCTCTCTGTCTGACTGCTGTTTATGAGTGTTTATTAGTGTGTTGGTCTATCAGTGTGTGAATGAGAGTCGAACCCTGATCGGTCATCACAAACTCACATTCTTACACAGTTAAGGTCCTTGCACACTGAGTCCGAAATTTTCGTATGCATTTCTTTTCTTCCGTATTCGTCATTCAGTGGCTCTGAATCGCCAAACACCTCTCAAAACGCTTACTATGGACGCAGAAAACGGAGGAAAGGTCATATTTAGATTTTACAGTGCAGTTATTACGGACCTTTACACGTGTTCATGTTCTCACACGACTGACACAATCAAACATTTGTCCTCATGCATGATTCTGTAAATAATGTAATGCATAATTGTTCATTAAAAATGCAGTGAAAGTCCCAAATGTATTATTTCTCTGTATTTCTCAGATGCAATGTTATTTTAGTATCACTGACATACTGTACAATATTAACATTTTGAATAATTAAAAAATAAATAAATAAATATATATATATATATATATATTCCATATTATTTAAATTTTAGCTGTTTTTTTAGACATGTTTTATTGCTTTGATTCTGAAGTTGCAATGCAACACAACGTTTGATTAATTTTAATCTTTCAAACTGTCAATTACAGCATAAAATGCGAGTGTTTAAGTCACATGAGTGATCTGTGTGTGTGTGTGTGTGTGTGTGTGTGTGTGTGTGTGTGTGTGTGTGTGTGTCTGTAGCAGCAGGAGCAGGACCCCACTAACCTGTACCTGTCTAATCTGCCCGTCTCTATGGATGAACAGGAGCTGGAGGCGGTGCTTCGACCCTTCGGTCATGTGATCTCCACGCGCGTGTTACGAGACGCTAGCGGCGCGAGCAGAGGCGTCGGCTTCGCCAGGTAAACCATCGCTGAGTGTGTGTGTGTGTGTGTGTGTTCATATGTTATAACCTCAGTAGACAGAGTATTTAATAGACTTTAAATAAGGTATTTTCATGTATTCTGTGCTAATGAGGCTCAACTGTAAAAAATTATTGTGATTTTAACGGTACAATCTAAAATAAGTAAAAATGCTAGGGTGAAAAACTGTTAATTGGTTAACAGAAAGTTTCCGTACTGTATACGGTAAATAACTGTGATAGATCAAACAGTACATTTAATGTAATTTTACAGTAAAATACCGTTAACAGTTTTATTTTTATTTTTATTTTATTTTATTTACAGTTTTTGGAAGTGAAAAAGAACAAGTCATTGTATAATTTACAGTGAAAAAAACATAAATTGACATTCACACAGTTCCCTACGTGACGCATTTGATGTATTTTCATTGAAATAACTGTTTCTTCATAGTTTTTCTTAGGTTTTTCTAATCCGTTATGTACATTAGGATTTTATGTTACATTTAATGATGTTAAATTAATGCTTATTGCATTTTTAAAACTTCATGTGTGTTACCATGACGGTGTTTAGTGTTTGTGTGAATGACTCTGTGCAGCTTCTGCTTATTATTAGTATTAACTTTCTTATGGAAAAGCTGCTTGTGATGAGCTTTGATTCATCATGTGACTCTCATCTCCACTGTGATTGGTGGTTATCAGTGTATTACAATGGTACAAAACAGATATTAGGACTTCAATAGGTCTGTAAATTAACATTATATCAGATTGTGAAAGGTTTTTTTTACTGTAAATTTAAAGGGGTGGTATAATGCCCTTTTCACAAGATGTGAAATATGTCCCCAGAGTGTGTATGTGAAGTTTTAGCTCAAAATGCCCCACAGATATTTTTATACAGCATGTTAAAGCAAAAACGCACCGTTTTTGTGTCTGTCCCTTTAAATGCAAATGAGCTGCTGCTCCCGGCACAGGGGGCGGAGCTTCAACAGCTTGTGTCCTTAAAATTTCAAAAACTTTTTTGTTTATGTTTAAATGTATGTAGCTGATGTGTAGTTAACTATCTTCTACTCATTGATTAGCATATTCTGTCATGATAATCTATAAATCGTGTTCAGGAGGCGGGGTTTATGTAAATTTTAGTGTTGGTGATGTCATTAACGCGGGAGGAAGCACGTGTAGTCCCTACCAGCCGTTTGTTGTAGTTAGGGATGTCCCGATCCGATCCACGGCATCGGTATCGTGCCGATACTGGCCCAAAACGCTAGATCGGATATCGGAGGGGAGAAAAAGAATTATCCGATACCTTTGATCGATACCTATTAGGGGTGGAACGGTACATGTATTCGTACTGAACGTACGTTCGGTGCATGGATTTACACGGAGAATACACGGCATAAAAATAAATAAAACTCGCGTGCACATTAATTAACGTGATACTGTGTTAGATACGCGCATAGACATATGCGGGAACGCGCGTCTGTATCGCTTCAAACGCTCGCTTTATCATTATACGCGCGCGGCGCGTCCTATTCGCTTTGGAGGCGCGAATGGATTTAAACTGTTCAAGCATCGAACTAGACGCGATAGACGCGAATTTGACGCTCTATTCGCGTTTGGTGTGAACGCAGCAAAATGAACAGGCTGCGATGTCAAGATTTCATTGCTGGAATGTGTGTGTGTCAGAGAGAGAGAGGCACGGGCGCGATCGAACAGTGGAAACATAAAAACATACTCCGTCATTTTCATACAGGACATCATTAAAACTGCAAAGTGTTTACACATTCTACATTGAATAAAAAAGAAAATCAAATGTGTTTTTAAAAGTAGTATTATTTTATACAGAAATAAATTATTTATAATTCAGATGAGAATAAAGTTAAAGTTAATAAAAAATTTAAGGAAACATATATATTGATCTGAAATATAGCAAATTAATTTTAAACTCATTCAGGTAAAATTACCAAACATATCTCAAGGTGTTTTGAATAAAGGGTGGCAGTCTTTCATTATCAACTGTTGTTGTGGACTATATACTGGAGAAGTATTTGTTCTCCATTTGAGTGAGATGTTTTTATGTGGCTAATTGAGCAAAGTGCTTCCATATATTTTATTATTAGTAGTATTAGTTCAAGAATAAGATAAAAATATCGGATTGATATCGGTATCGGCAAATAGCCAAAGCTGCGGTATCGGTATCGTATCGGAAATGAAAAAGTGGTATCGGGACATCCCTAGTTGTAGTCCTTAAAAAGCGATTTCTTTAAAAGCAAATATCTCCCTTTGCTTTGAACTTTGAGCGTTGTGACTTTGCAGATGTTGTTTCTACTCAAACAGCAACATTACACACTAACTACAGTTAGAAAAGTGAAATCATAATCAACCACCCCTTTAAGTGAAGTCTGTAAAACCTCAAATGTTGCTACCGTATATTTCCTGGTAATTTTCTGGCAACCACAGCTGCCGATTATTTTTTTTTACCGTAAATTTAACAACTAACAAAACAAAACACTATGTTGTGATTTCCTGATGTCCGTTTTTGTTCCAGCCATGTGTGTGAATGTCTGTCGTGTGTGTATTTTCTTCTTCAGGATGGAATCCACAGAGAAATGTGAAGTTGTCATACAAAATTTCAATGGGAAATATCTGAAAAGTCCACCAGGCGTCCCAGGTACCAGCGCCTCTGTGTTCAGTACAGTACTGGCATGAACGTTGTCATTTGTCAAACCTCCCCGCATCAGTCTTGATGAATGAGCAGGTAAAAGTGTGCTTGCAGACAGACCACTAACACACACTGTAACTGACATCACCGGAGAAACTGGATTTGTGGATGTGATTGCTCAGATGATGCTCTTTCAGGGCCCTTTCACATCTACCTTGTTTGGTCCGGATTTTCGGATTTTTCAGTTTGATCCGAATCAAAATTACAGGTGTGAAACCTCCCCCGGACCACGGTCTCGATCCGGATCAAACTGAACAAAGGTTTGCTTCGTTTCTAGTGTGAAAGCATGTTCTGTATGGTTCGGCCTTTCAGACCGTTTACAGGAAGTTCCGGTGGTTCCCGCAGGATTGCTCGCAGTCTTTTCCTCCTTTCCTGCCGGCGACAATAAAAAAGAGATGATGACGACAGGACGCAAGTGTGTCATGTGCAGTTCTTTAGTGCGCTTGGTGTGGACTTTCAGGTGTGAAACGCCCTAACACACACTGACATCACTGGAGAAACTGCTGATTTATGGATGTTATTGCTCAGATGTTGGTGTTTTAGAGCTCACAGAGTTCTTGGTTCTGTGACCCTAATGAGTCGTTAGTCATCGTCCAGTGAGAGTCTAGAGCTCTGAATTCTGCTCATATGATTGGATGAGAAATATTTGAGCTCATATTGAGATCTTTTGATTGATCTCAGACTCTGGTTTAGAGACGTGTGTTTCCTCTCGGTGTCTCAGAGTCTCAGTGAGACTGATGCTGCGGGATCGATCAGTTCGAGCTCAAACTGGACAGGAAGTGATGATGATTATTCAGCTTCACACAAATCTGGTGTTTCCTGGACAAGAGAGAGATTCAGTGGATAAACTGCTTCTTATTTCACACATTTTTCTGTCCACACCGTCAGGGAATGTCACATTGTCAAAATGTCAAAAATCTATCCGTCCGTCCGTCTGTCCGTCCATCTATCTATCATTCTGTCTGTCTATATATCATTCTATCATTCTATCCAGTTATCCGGTTACCTGTCTGTTACCTCTCTCTCTCTCTCTCTCTCTCTGTCTCTCTCTCTCTCTGCAGGACCGTCTGAGCCGCTGCTGTGTAAGTTTGCTGACGGCGGTCAGAAGAAGAGACAAACCCAGAGTAAATATTCACAGAACGGCCGAGTGTGGAGGGAAGGAGAGGTGAGAACACACACACACACTCTCTCTCTCACACACACACACACACACTCACACACTCACTCTCTCTCACACACACACTCACTCTCTCACACACACACACACACACACACTCACACACTCACTCTCTCTCTCTCACACACACACTCTCTCTCTCACACACACACACACACTCACACACTCACTCTCTCACACACACACACACTCTCTCTCTCTCACACACACACACACACTCACTCTCTCACACACACACTCTCTCTCTCACACAAACACACACACACTCACTCTCTCTCTCTCACACACACACACACACACACACACACACACACACACACACACACACACACACACACACACACACACACAGTGAGTCATTTACAGTAAATCAGGCTCATCATCACCACACGTCTCCTCAGGCTCAGCTGAGATCCTGCTGTGTGTCTCCAGTCATGAACATCTGCACACAGCTCACACACACACACACACACACACACACACACACACACACACACACACACTCACTCACTAATGCAGCACAGACTGATCCACATGTGTGGATCTTCATCATCGCTGCGCTTCTGTAGTTCACAAATAACCCTCAGTTTTACTTCTAATTCAAATAAACCTAACCTCTGCAACAAGTGATGAGACCCTTTCTTCCGTTATTTTGTTTCTATTTGTGTTTTTACTCTCTGTAGCTCCGCCCACACGAGTCGAGCAGCTTTTTAATAAATGACATGCCGCTGAAAACATGTCACGTCTGGTTATAATAGTTTTAAAGGGATAGTTCACCCAAAAATGAAAATTAGCCCATGATTTACTCAAGTCATCCAAAAGCCATGCGTTTGTGTAAGAAAAATGTCCATATTTAAAATTGTATACAATAAAATAACTACCTTCCGGCCAAACGAACATACGCAGTCTCCACTTGCGCCTAAAGCGCAACTTGTGATGTCAGAAGTAACATAGTGCGTCATGGCGTAGTGTAAATATCAGCAGTACGTCGCATTACTCATGTAAGTTGCTTTTATGATGATAGATGCACTTTTATCATGGATATATGCACTTTTATGATGGACAGATGCACTTTTATGATGGATAGATGCACGTTTATGATGATATATGCACTTTTATGATGGATATATGCACTTTTATGATGATAGATGCACTTTTATGATGGATATATGCACTTTTTATGATGATAGATCCACTTTTATCATGGATAGATGCACTTTTATGATGATATATGCACTTTTATGATGATATATGCACTTTTATGATGGATAGATGCACTTTTATCATGGATAGATGCACTTTTATGATGGATATATGCACTTTTTATGATGATAGATCCACTTTTATCATGGATAGATGCACTTTTATGATGATATATGCACTTTTATGATGATATATGCACTTTTATGATGATATATGCACTTTTATGATGGATAGATGCACTTTTATCATGGATAGATGCTCTTTTATGATGGATAGATGCACTTTTATGATGGACAGATGCACTTTTATGATGGACAGATGCACTTTTATGATGGACAGATGCACTTTTATGATGGATAGATCCACTTTTATGATGGATGGATGCACTTTTATGATGGATAGATGCACTTTTATGATGGATAGATGCACTTTTATGATGGATAGATGCAATTTTATCATGGATAGATGCAATTTTATCATGGATAGATGCACTTTTATGATGGACAGATGCACTTTTATGATGGATAGATGCAATTTTATCATGGATTGATGCACTTTTATCATGGATAGATGCACTTTTATGATGGATAGATGCACTTTTATCATGGATAGATGCACTTTTATGATGGATAGATGCACTTTTATGATGGACAGATGCACTTTTATGATGGACAGATGCACTTTTATGATGGACAGATGCACTTTTATGATGGATAGATCCACTTTTATGATGGATGGATGCACTTTTATGATGGATAGATGCACTTTTATGATGGATAGATGCACTTTTATGATGGATAGTATGATGGATAGATGCACTTTTATGATGGACAGATGCACTTTTATCATGGATAGATGCACTTTTATGATGGATAGATGCACTTTTATGATGGATAGATGCACTTTTATGATGATAAATGCACTTTTATGATGGATAGATGCACTTTTATGATGATAGATGCACTTTTATGATGGATAGATGCACTTTTATGATGATAGATGCACTTTTATGATGGATAGATGCACTTTTATGATGGATAGATACACTTTTATGATGATAGATGCACTTTTATGATGATAGATGCACTTTTATCATGGATAGATGCACTTTTATGATGGATAGATGCACTTTTATGATGGATAGATGCACTTTTATGATAGATAGATGCACTTTTATCATGGATAGATGCACTTTTATCATGGATAGATGCACTTTTATGATGATAGATGCACTTTTATGATGGATAGATGCACTTTTATGATGGACAGATGCACTTTTATGATGGATAGATGCACTTTTATGATGGATAGATCCACTTTTATGATGGATAGATGCACTTTTATGATGATAGATCCACTTTTATGATGGATAGATGCACTTTTATGATGATAGATGGATAGATGCACTTTTATGATGATAGATGCACTTTTATGATGGATAGATGCACTTTTATGATGGACAGATGCACTTTTATCATGGAAAGATGCACTTTTATGATGGATAGATGCACTTGTATGATGGATAGATGCACTTTTATCATGGATAGATGCACTTTTATGATGGACAGATGCACTTTTATGATGGATAGATGCACTTTTATGATGGATAGTTGCACTTTTATGATGGATAGATGCACTTTTATCATGGATAGATGCACTTTTATCATGGATAGATGCACTTTTATCATGGATAGATGCACTTTTATGATGGATAGATCCACTTTTATGATGGATAGATGCACTTTTATGATGATAGATGCACTTTTATGATGGATAGATGCACTTTTATGATGGACAGATGCACTTTTATGATGGACAGATGCACTTTTATGATGAATAGATCCACTTTTATGATGGATAGATGCACTTTTATGATGATAGATGCACTTTTATGATGGATAGATGCACTTTTATGATGGACAGATGCACTTTTATCATGGACAGATGTACTTTTATGATGGATAGATGCACTTTTATGATGGACAGATGCACTTTTATGATGGATAGATGCACTTTTATGATGGACAGATGCACTTTTATGATGGATAGATGCACTTTTATGATGGACAGATGCACTTTTATGATGGATAGATGCACTTTTATGATGGACAGATGCACTTTTATGATGGATAGATGCACTTTTATGATGGACAGATGCACTTTTATCATGGAAAGAGGCACTTTTATCATGGATAGATGCACTTTTATGGACATTTTTATGAAAACAGAAACAGCCATTCACTGCCATCATAAAGCTTGGAAGAGCCAGGGCATTTTTTAAATAATACAGACTGTATTCGTCTGAAAGAAGAATGTCATATACACCAAGGATGACTTGAGGGTGAGTAAATCATGGGCTAATTTTCATTTTTGGGTGAACTTTCCCTTTAAACTCGCTCTCATTATCATAAACTGTCATGTATAAATGTATAATTGCTCATGTGATGGAGTGACACTCTTCAGCTGAAACTGGATTAGAAAGAGACTGACAGCCACTGTTCACACATCGTCACATGTTAACGCTTCTCTGTGTCTCTGTGTGTCTCTGCAGACGGGAATGACACTCACATACGAGCCTGCCGTCATGCAGAACGGGTACGTCTCTCTCACACACACACACACACACACACACACACACACACACACACACTTGTACAGACAGTTGAGAAGAGAGAGAGACAGGAGGAAAGATTGCCTCTGCCAGTGTGTTTTGCGTACAGGAAATCCCTCACTTCCTGTTTTCTGTGTCCGTCTCCTAATGAAACATCCTGTCTGATACGAGATCACTTCCTGTCAGCTCTGATTTTTTACAGGTCGAGCTCCACAGCGCCGCCTACAGGACGCAGCCAATGCCATCATTTAAACCACTGTTACTTCAGTATCATTGAAAAACTATTATAGTAAAAGTGAATTTAATACGTGGATTTAATCTGTATAAATCCAAATTATAATTTACATTATATATACGTGTGTGTGTGTGTGTGTGTGTGTGTGTGTGTGTGTGTGTGTGTGTGTGTGTAATTCAATTCAATTCACAATTATTTGTATAACGCTTTTCTCAATACACATCGACACAGGAAACTAAGTTATGTATTTCAGAAATATACATATACAAAATCACAGTTAGCTAAAAATTTTTTAATTTAAACAATGTAATAATTATTATATATATATATGTGTGTGTGTGTGTGTGTGTGTGTGTGTGTGTGTGTGTGTGTGTGTGTGTGTGTGCGCATATACAGTGTATATATATATATATGTATGTGTGAGTGAGAATACATATATATATACACACACTTTTAAAATGAAGTCTCTGCTCTGTTCATAAACCTGTCTTTGTCTCTGCAGTTTCTACTCCTCTCCATATAGTATCACGACTAACCGGATGATCGCGCAGGCATCTATCACTCCGTTCATCACCACTTCACCTGTGTCGACTTATCAGGTGACTGTGTGTGTGTGTGTGTGTGTGTGTGTGTGTGTGTGTGTGTGTGTGTGTGTGTGTGTGTGTGTGTGTGTGTGTGTGTGTGTGTGTGTGTGTGTGATTCCACGTGTCAAACACACACGCTCTGATCTCCTGTGAGCTGGAAACACACGTTTGAGTTCATGTAATGAATATGATCAGGGACAAACACCTTCACCTCCACATAGTCTTCATAAACGTGTGTGTGTGTGTGAGGAACTGTCTCCGGATTCAGTTGTTGCTCTGACGGTCATATTGAACAGGAGATTTGACTAACAAATGAGAGAACGAGAGAAGAAGGCGCTGTCAGATGAAGAAGAGCTGTAATCCATCACTCTCAGATTGATTTATCAGTCTCAGTGCAGAGGAACATCGTCTTCTGTTCTCCTGTCTGTTGTTCTCCAAACACAGATTTACACTACTAATTAAGCAACAATATGTTCAAATTAAACCATTCATATCTGTGTAATGATGCATCTCATATACATACAGTATATATATGTATGCATGTATGTGTGTATGTGTGTATATAACAGTAACGGTCATCTTGTGTAGATCATCTTCAGCACCTTGAATGTGTCGTGTGAGGTTGTGTGTGTGTGTGTGTGTGTGTGTGTGTGTGTGTGTGTGTGTGTGTGTGTGTGTGTGTGTGTGTGTGTGAACACATGTTTGTGTTTCTTGTTGCTCACAGGTTCAGAGTACGGCATGGATGCCCCAACATCAGTATGTCATGCAACCGACAGTAAGTGACCTCTGACCTTCCGTCTCTATATGACCTTTTACATGCACAAGTCTTAAAGGCACAGTAGCAGTTACTGTTTAACTGTAGGCATTAGAGAGGCTGATATTGATATTGAAAAACTAAATTGTGACAGTTTTTGTTGCTAGAAGCCTTCACTGAGCATTATAAGTGGACTTGAGGGGGAAATGTTTCTCCTCTAGTATCATCACAGCATTTCTGATGTGATCGTGAGAACATTAAATTCCTGAGTAGTTTTACACATGAAGGTTGTTTCTTCGTTTTAATATGAGTTATTTTGACACAACTGCGGTGAGACCCACCGTAAGATACACACATTCTGTACCATGTTTCTCATGCTGTTTCTTGAGCGTTTAAATCATTTATTGACTTTGTTCAGCTCACATTCTGTCACCGAATTAAAGCCAGACGGATGAATTGTTCCAGATCAGCCACATAATATGGAATCAGCCAACTATAACCAACGTTTATATCCACTAAATCAATATCAGTCTGTTCTGTGGTGAAGTTTAATTTATTTTTACACAACTCAAACTCAGTCTATAAAAACAAGTGTTTAAAAACCTGGCAACAGTGGCATTGATCTGTGTGTGTGTAGGGATCGATCATCAGTCCAGGACTCGATCACAGTGGCGTATCGGTTCCACCAGTGACCATGATGACTTCACTAACACCACAGATGAACCAGCTCACACTGGGATCTGCTGCTAACGTGAGTTTATATGTCATGAGTTGTGTCTGCTCTGGCTTCAGATTTACTCACCACTAAATGCTACAGAAAAACATCACTGTCCATGTCAGTCAGACTGTCTAATTGGTTCTTGGTCAGAATGTGAACCTGACTATTTCCCGCACTATATTCCGGTCTATGCACAAGACTATTGACTTAACTATATACCAGGACTATATACAGGACATATACTGGAATATATACAAGACTAAAAACCTGACTATTGACAGAACTATTTACTAGACAGTCTACAGGCCTATATAGAGGACTATACACATGCCTATATAGAGGACTATACACATGCCTATATAGAGGACTATACACATGCCTATATAGAGGACTATATACAGATCTATATAGAGGACTATACACAGGTCTGTATAGAGGAATGCATACATGCCTATATAGAGGACTAAACATAGGTCTATAAAGAGGACTATACGTAGGTCTATATAGAGGACTATATACATGTCTATATAGGGGACTATACATAGGTCTATATAGAGGACTATATACATGTCTATATAGGGGACTATACATAGGTCTATATAGAGGACTATATACATGTCTATATAGAGGACTATACATAGGTCTATATAGAGGACTATATACATGTCTATATAGGGGACTATACATAGGTCTATATAGAGGACTATATACATGTCTATATAGGGGACTATACATAGGTCTATACAGAGGACTATATACATGTCTATATAGGGGACTATACATAGGTCTATATAGAGGACTACACATGTCTATATAGAGGACTATACATAGGTCTATATAAAGGACTATACACATGTCTATATAGGGGACTATACATAGGTCTATATAGAGGACTATATACATGTCTATATAGAGGACTATACATAGGTCTATATAGAGGACTATATACAGGTCTCTATAGGGGACTATACACAGGCATTTATAGAGGAATATATACATGCCTATGTAGAGGACTATACATGGGTCTATATAGAGGACTATATACTGGACTTTACACAGGCCTAAATAGAGGACTATATACATGTCTATATAGAGGACTATACATATGTATATATAGAGGACTATACACATGTCTATATAGGGGACTATACATAGGTCTATATAGAGGACTATATACATGTCTATATAGAGGACTATACATAGGTCTATATAGAGGACTATATACAGGTCTATATAGAGGACTATACACATGTCTATATAGGGGACTATACATAGGTCTATATAGAGGACTATATACAGGTCTATATAGAGGACTATACACATGCCTATATATATATATGACTATATACTGGCCTATTTAGAGGACTATACACTTGTCTATATAGAGGACTATACATAGGTCTATATAGAGGACTATACATAAGTCTATATAGAGGACTATACACATGTCTATATAGAGGACTATACATAGGTCTATATAGAGGACTATACATAGGTCTATATAGAGGACTATACATAAGTCTATATAGAGGAGTATACACATGTCTATGTAGAGGACTATACACATGCCTATATAGAGGACTATGCACATGCCTATATAGAGGACTATACATAGGTCTATATAGAGGACTATACACATGTCTATATAGAGGACTATACATAGGTCTATATAGAGGACTATACACATGTCTATATAGAGGACTATACATAGGTCTATATAGAGGACTATACACATGCCTATATAGAGGACTATACACATGCCTATATAGAGGACTATACATAGGTCTATATAGAGGACTATACACATGTCTATATAGAAGACTAAATACAGGCCTATATAGAGGACTATATACTGGCCTATTTAGAGGACTATATACAAAACTACAAACCTGACTATTGACCTAGCTATATACTAGACTATATACCAGATTAAAAACCGGACTATTGACCTACAGTGAGGAAAATAAGTCTTTGAACACCCTGCTATTTTGCAAGTTCTCCCACTTGGAAATCATGGAGGGGTCTGAAATTGTCATCGTAGGTGCATGTCCACTGTGAGAGACATAATCTAAAAAAAAATCCAGAAATCACAATATATGATTTTTTAACTATTTATTTGTATGATACAGCTGCAAATAAGTATTTGAACACCTGTCTATCAGCTAGAATTCTGACCCTCAAAGACCTGTTAGTCTGCCTTTAAAATGTCCACCTCCACTCCATTTATTATCCTAAATTAGATGCACCTGTTTGAGGTCGTTAGCTGCATAAAGACACCTGTCCACCCCATACAATCAGTAAGAATCCAACTACTAACATGGCCAAGACCAAAGAGCTGTCCAAAGACACTAGAGACAAAACTGTACACCTCCACAAGGCTGGAAAGGCCTACGGGGAAATTGCCAAGCAGCTTGGTGAAAAAAGGTCCACTGTTGGAGCAATCATTAGAAAATGGAAGAAGCTAAACATGACTGTCAATCTCCCTCAGACTGGGGCTCCATGCAAGATCTCACCTCGTGGGGTCTCAATGATCCTAAGAAAGGTGAGAAATCAGCCCAGAACTACACAGGAGGAGCTGGTCAATGACCTGAAAAGAGCTGGGACCACCGTTTCCAAGGTTACTGTTGGTAATACACTAAGACGTCATGGTTTGAAATCATGCATGGCACGGAAGGTTCCCCTGCTTAAACCAGCACATGTCAAGGCCCGTCTTAAGTTTGCCAATGACCATTTGGATGATCCAGAGGAGTCATGGGAGAAAGTCATGTGGTCAGATGAGACCAAAATAGAACTTTTTGGTCATAATTCCACTAAACGTGTTTGGAGGAAGAAGAATGATGAGTACCATCCCAAGAACACCATCCCTACTGTGAAGCATGGGGGTGGTAGCATCATGCTTTGGGGGTGTTTTTCTGCACATGGGACAGGGCGACTGCACTGTATTAAGGAGAGGATGACCGGGGCCATGTATTGCGAGATTTTGGGGAACAACCTCCTTCCCTCAGTTAGAGCATTGAAGATGGGTCGAGGCTGGGTCTTCCAACATGACAGTGACCCGAAGCACACAGCCAGGATAACCAAGGAGTGGCTCTGTAAGAAGCATATCAAGGTTCTGGCGTGGCCTAGCCAGTCTCCAGACCTAAACCCAATAGAGAATCTTTGGAGGGAGCTCAAACTCCGTGTTTCTCAGCGACAGCCCAGAAACCTGACTGATCTAGAGAAGATCTGTGTGGAGGAGTGGGCCAAAATCCCTCCTGCAGTGTGTGCAAACCTGGTGAAAAACTACAGGAAACGTTTGACCTCTGTAATTGCAAACAAAGGCTACTGTACCAAATATTAACATTGATTTTCTCAGGTGTTCAAATACTTATTTGCAGCTGTATCATACAAATAAATAGTTAAAAAATCATACATTGTGATTTCTGGATTTTTTTTTTTAGATTATGTCTCTCACAGTGGACATGCACCTACGATGACAATTTCAGACCCCTCCATGATTTCTAAGTGGGAGAACTTGCAAAATAGCAGGGTGTTCAAATACTTATTTTCCTCACTGTAACTATTAACTGGACAGTGTACAGGCCTATATAGAGGACTATACAACATAGGTCTATATACACTTCAGGTTTATATACCGGAGTAATTACGGGCCTATTTAGAGGACTATAAACAGGTCTATATACCGGACTATATACCAGATTGTTTCCCACATCTAAGAGTTGCGAGAAAAGAAAGTTTACCTCACGGCGATGCCTGCATCTAGAAATAACTTATGGTGTTTAGGGTTAATACATGGACGGGAGTGTGTTGAATGTGTTGTGTGTGTGTGTGCAAGGTCGTTTAGAACCTGATTCACGTATTCTGTCTCAAGACACCCTGCTGAACCCTCTTTGTCATCAAACACACACCATCTGCCCCATCTGTGTGTGTGTGTGTGTGTGTGTAAACTACAACACACACACTTTCCCTTCAGACGACACTCCATCAGAGATTCAGTTTTAACAGTCTCTCAGTATTTCAGATGTAAAATGCTGATGCAGAAATACATGAATGTTCACTACAGGACCTGAATGAAAGCAGTTTATCACGTAATGTATCAATGTGACTCTGATGTGCTTTAAACCTGAGAAACACACAGAAAAGGTCAAAACCTGTAAAAAGTAGAAAGCAGGTAAAATCAGGTACAGTGTGTGTGTGTGTTCGTGTGTTCATGTGTGTGTGTGAGCGTGAGCGTGTGTGTGTGTGTGCGTGCATGTGTCTGCGTGTGTGAGCGTGTGTGTGTGTGTGTGTGTGTGTGACCTCATCCAGTGATGTGCAGTCAGTTTCAGTGCTGTGACACTGATGTAGTTTTACTCTGTGCTCCAGTACAGAAGTTAATCACCCGTGACCACACCCTTTAACTCCACTCATTAGCACTGACAGCTGAACCATCCTTTACACACACACACACACACACACACACACACACACACACACACACACACAGGAAGGACTGCTTGATCTGAAGCTCACGATCAGTCAGCGCCCTCTGCAGGACATCAGGAGAACTGAATGTGTGTATGTGTGTATTTGTGTGTGTGTGTGTGTGTTTCAGTACATAACGGCCCCTTTGCAAGGATCGTTCATCCATCAGTTGACGCCGGTCCCTCGGTCAGCACTTCCAGTAGAGGTAAATCTCACACATTTCATGATAAAGTGTGTTAAATATTGAGCTCTAGACCGTCCTTCTCAATATTCAGATCCCGTATGAGGGAAAATATCTAACTGGGAATTTTCTAATAAATATTTCAGGTTTGGTGTGCTTGTTCATAGGGCTGCACTATTTAGCCAAAAATCAATATGACTATAATAATAATAATAATAATAATAATAACAGTTATTATTATTATTATTATTAGTGTTGTTTTTTGTTGTTATTTACTAAATAAAATAAGAAATATTACTATTGTAATATTCCACTGTAATATATAAAAATATTATTTAAGCAAAATAATATAATAATACATTTTCTACAGTAGAATTTTAAATTTGTTTGTAGAGCTGCATTATTTGGCCCTACATTTTGTGATTTATACATTAATATGACTATTTTTTTTAAATATTATTAAATGAGAATATGAAACAAAATAAGAAAGATTGCTATTGTTGTATTCCACTGTAAAATAAAAAGATTAAAGCAAAATAATATAATAGTTATGTTATTTTACAGTGCAGCTATAAAATTGTTTGTTGGGCTGCACTATTTGCACTAAATGTGTCATTATATTTTAATATCAATATTATAATAATAATTATTACCAAATACAAATATTAAACAAAGTATTGCTATTGTTATATTTCACTGTAGTGTTGAGTATTTAAGCAAGATAATCTAATCATAATAATAATTGTATTGTACTGTACAACTGTAAAATTGTCTGTAGGGCTGCACTGTTTGGCCCAAAAGTTTGTCATTATACATCAATGTCAATTAAATATTAATTAGTCTTATTATAATTATTACAGTATAACTGTAAAATTCCATCACTAAAATGTAGTATAATATGAGTTTGAGTGTAGCGAGCCACTGAAAACACTGGATCAGCTGCTCACGTGTAAATGAACACAGAATACTTCGCTCTGAAACACGCAGCGCATATTTTTATTCAATTAAATCGCAGCCTTCACGATTTGACTGAGCACTGAGCCATCTCACGATTCTGGGTTTATTATTACCATTAACCAGAGCCCGTCTACGGAGAGCCTGCCCACTCCCTATTAAGTCCTATTGTACTGAATGTTGGTTGTAGTTCCACCAGAGCTCCACTGGGGGCGATCGCCCATGAGTGCAGACTGAATGGGAGTCTATGGGGCTAGACGGCTAAATTTGTCTCTTTCACCCGATTGCCGTTGAGAAATCTCAGATCTGATTGTAGGTTTTGCAAGTTCAACATGGGTTATAGATCGAAAGTTGAATGAACGAGTACTTATGTCCTTTTCGATTTCTTACAGGTTGAGTTGTTGTTGCCCATAACACGCTAGCATTCTGCTAATGAACACTGATTGGTCAGTGAAGGACTGATTACGGCCAGAGATACCGCTTGATGGTCTTTTAAAACAACAAATCAAAAACTCTTCTAGCACGTGTGTTTACCTGTGTCAGCTGTGTTGTGTGTTTACCTGTGTCAACGTGTGTTTACCTGTGTCAGCTGTGTGTGTTTCCCTGTGTCAGCTGTGTTGTGTTTCCCTGTGTCAGCTGTGTTGTGTTTCCCTGTGTCAGCTGTGTTGTGTTTGCCTGTGTCAGCTGTGTGTGTTTCCCTGTGTCAGCTGTGTTGTGTTTCCCTGTGTCAGCTGTGTGTGTTTCCCTGTGTCAGCTGTGTTGTGTTTCCCTGTGTCAGCTGTGTGTGTGTTTACCTGTGTCAGCTGTGTGTGTTTCCCTGTGTCAGCTGTGTTGTGTTTCCCTGTGTCAACGTGTGTTTGCCTGTGTCAGCTGTGTGTGTTTCCCTGTGTCAGCTGTGTTGTGTGTTTACCTGTGTCAGCTGTGTGTGTTTCCCTGTGTCAACTGTGTTGTGTTTGCCTGTGTCAGCTGTGTGTGTTTCCCTGTGTCAGCTGTGTGTGTTTACCTGTGTCAGCTGTGTTGTGTTTACCTGTGTCAGCTGTGTTGTGTGTTTACCTGTGTCAGCTGTGTGTGTTTACCTGTGTCAGCTGTGTTGTGTGTTTACCTGTGTCAGCTGTGTGTGTTTACCTGTGTCAGCTGTGTTGTGTTTACCTGTGTCAGCTGTGTTGTGTGTTTACCTGTGTCAGCTGTGTGTGTTTACCTGTGTCAGCTGTGTTGTGTGTTTACCTGTGTCAGCTGTTGTGTGTTTGCCTGTGTCAGCTGTGTGTGTTTGCCTGTGTCAGCTGTGTTGTGTGTTTCCCTGTGTCAGCTGTGTGTGTTTACCTGTGTCAGCTGTGTTGTGTGTTTACCTGTGTCAGCTGTGTTGTGTGTTTCCCTGTGTCAGCTGTGTGTGTTTACCTGTGTCAGCTGTGTTGTGTGTTTACCTGTGTCAGCTGTGTGTGTTTCCCTGTGTCAGCTGTGTGTGTTTACCTGTGTCAGCTGTGTGTGTTTCCCTGTGTCAGCTGTGTTGTGTTTCCCTGTGTCAGCTGTGTGTGTGTTTACCTGTGTCAGCTGTGTGTGTTTCCCTGTGTCAGCTGTGTTGTGTTTACCTGTGTCAGCTGTGTGTGTTTACCTGTGTCAGCTGTGTTGTGTGTTTCCCTGTGTCAGCTGTGTGTGTTTACCTGTGTCAGCTGTGTTGTGTGTTTACCTGTGTCAGCTGTGTGTGTTTACCTGTGTCAGCTGTGTTGTGTGTTTCCCTGTGTCAGCTGTGTGTGTTTACCTGTGTCAGCTGTGTTGTGTGTTTACCTGTGTCAGCTGTGTGTGTTTCCCTGTGTCAGCTGTGTGTGTTTACCTGTGTCAGCTGTGTGTGTTTACCTGTGTCAGCTGTGTGTGTTTACCTGTGTCAGCTGTGTGTGTTTACCTGTGTCAGCTGTGTTGTCGATGCCTCGACAGTAAAGAAAGTGCAGAGCGCGAAAGCACCAAAGTGACTGAAGGATTGCCGTAAAGCAGTATCTCTGGTCGTACGATGTGTATGAAGTCATGGACATTTTAAAAGACTTTTTAAAGCAAATAAGTGACTCTAAAAAATCTAACACCAGCAATGTGTCATTTCTTTGCATCTCCTTTCGAATACAACATTCAAATTACTAGACAAAAACTTATATCCTGAGAAAAGTGGATTTTGAGGAGTATAGCGCCATAGACCTCCATTCATTCTGCACTCGTCCTGTGAGCGCCCTCATGTGGAGCCAGAGTGGAACTGCAGCTGTGTGTGTTTCCCTGTGTCAGCTGTGTTGTGTTTCCCTGTGTCAGCTGTGTGTGTGTTTACCTGTGTCAGCTGTGTGTGTTTCCCTGTGTCAGCTGTGTTGTGTTTCCCTGTGTCAACGTGTGTTTGCCTGTGTCAGCTGTGTGTGTTTCCCTGTGTCAGCTGTGTTGTGTGTTTACCTGTGTCAGCTGTGTGTGTTTCCCTGTGTCAACTGTGTTGTGTTTGCCTGTGTCAGCTGTGTGTGTTTCCCTGTGTCAGCTGTGTGTGTTTACCTGTGTCAGCTGTGTTGTGTTTACCTGTGTCAGCTGTGTTGTGTGTTTACCTGTGTCAGCTGTGTGTGTTTACCTGTGTCAGCTGTGTTGTGTGTTTACCTGTGTCAGCTGTGTGTGTTTACCTGTGTCAGCTGTGTTGTGTTTACCTGTGTCAGCTGTGTTGTGTGTTTACCTGTGTCAGCTGTGTGTGTTTACCTGTGTCAGCTGTGTTGTGTGTTTACCTGTGTCAGCTGTTGTGTGTTTGCCTGTGTCAGCTGTGTGTGTTTGCCTGTGTCAGCTGTGTTGTGTGTTTCCCTGTGTCAGCTGTGTGTGTTTACCTGTGTCAGCTGTGTTGTGTGTTTACCTGTGTCAGCTGTGTTGTGTGTTTCCCTGTGTCAGCTGTGTGTGTTTACCTGTGTCAGCTGTGTTGTGTGTTTACCTGTGTCAGCTGTGTGTGTTTCCCTGTGTCAGCTGTGTGTTTACCTGTGTCAGCTGTGTGTGTTTACCTGTGTCAGCTGTGTTGTGTGTTTACCTGTGTCAGCTGTGTGTGTTTACCTGTGTCAGCTGTGTTGTGTGTTTACCTGTGTCAGCTGTGTGTGTTTCCCTGTGTCAGCTGTGTGTGTTTACCTGTGTCAGCTGTGTGTGTTTACCTGTGTCAGCTGTGTTGTGTGTTTACCTGTGTCAGCTGTGTGTGTTTCCCTGTGTCAGCTGTGTGTTTCCCTGTGTCAGCTGTGTGTGTTTACCTGTGTCAGCTGTGTGTGTTTACCTGTGTCAGCTGTGTGTGTTTACCTGTGTCAGCTGTGTTGTGTTTCCCTGTGTCAGCTGTGTGTGTTTCCCTGTGTCAGCTGTGTGTGTTTACCTGTGTCAGCTGTGTTGTGTGTTTCCCTGTGTCAGCTGTGTGTGTTTACCTGTGTCAGCTGTGTTGTGTGTTTACCTGTGTCAGCTGTGTTGTGTTTACCTGTGTCAGCTGTGTTGTGTTTACCTGTGTCAGCTGTGTGTGTTTACCTGTGTCAGCTGTGTGTGTTTACCTGTGTCAGCTGTGTTGTGTGTTTCCCTGTGTCAGCTGTGTGTGTTTACCTGTGTCAGCTGTGTTGTGTGTTTCCCTGTGTCAGCTGTGTGTGTTTACCTGTGTCAGCTGTGTTGTGTGTTTACCTGTGTCAGCTGTGTTGTGTTTACCTGTGTCAGCTGTGTTGTGTTTACCTGTGTCAGCTGTGTGTGTTTCCCTGTGTCAGCTGTGTGTGTTTCCCTGTGTCAGCTGTGTGTGTTTCCCTGTGTCAGCTGTGTGTGTTTACCTGTGTCAGCTGTGTGTGTTTACCTGTGTCAGCTGTGTGTGTTTACCTGTGTCAGCTGTGTTGTCGATGCCTCGACAGTAAAGAAAGTGCAGAGCGCGAAAGCACCAAAGTGACTGAAGGATTGCCGTAAAGCAGTATCTCTGGTCGTACGATGTGTATGAAGTCATGGACATTTTAAAAGACTTTTTAAAGCAAATAAGTGACTCTAAAAAATCTAACACCAGCAATGTGTCATTTCTTTGCATCTCCTTTCGAATACAACATTCAAATTACTAGACAAAAACTTATATCCTGAGAAAAGTGGATTTTGAGGAGTATAGCGCCATAGACCTCCATTCATTCTGCACTCGTCCTGTGAGCGCCCTCATGTGGAGCCAGAGTGGAACTGCAACCAGTTCAGAAGCCGGACGTTTACTGAGAGTGGAAGTTCTCCCCTTATTAGACATTCTCTGGATTAACCGTGCAGCCCTACTCAATACCTGTACCTGCCTGTGTACTTCCTGAATGATGATGTCACTTCCTGTTCTCAGGGTGTATTAACAGAAGCTCCTCCACAGACTCCCTCGTCACATGACGTCCACGTGACACAGCAACAGATCACCGTGGAAACCAGTGACCTTATTCAACCCTGCTCCTACCAGTCCAAGTGCGCACTTCGTCCTGTGCACTGCACACTACACACTTCACATCAACATTACAGTCAACTTACCCAACATAGACCAGACCAGCTGTGAAGCCCACATGAGCACTGCACATCCGTACACTCCATGACCTTACAGGCCTTTTATCATGTTTAATAGGCAAAACTAAAATAGTTACATGTAGATATTAATATTTATATTATATTTTAATGTTTATTACATTTTTGTAATGATCAAACTAAAATTAAATGGTCGTTAACGTTAGTTAATCCATCATTTAATGCATTGGGAATCATTCATCTAGAATATACTGTAAAATTAATCAAATATTCTGACTTTAAATGTAAAATCTGTTAATATCAGTTGAAAATAACATTAATATTATATTTTAATATTTATTATATTTGTAATGATCAAAACTTAAATACAATTGTTAACGTTAGTTAATGCATAATTTCATGCATTGGGAATCATTCATCTATATATACAAATATACAATTAAAATATAATTAAATATACAATTTTGAAATGTAAAATCTGTTAGTATATGTGGAAATTAACATATTTTAATATTTATTCAATATTTTTAATGA
>JAJAQA010000013.1:3264779-3274779 GCA_021464565.1 Rutilus rutilus
TTCTGAGAAAAAAGTGTGAATTGTGAGTTAAAAACTCAAGTGTGATTTATTAAGTACATATTGCAAGATATAAAGTCTAAATTCTGAGGAAAATAAAGTCAGTTGTTAGTAAAACTGTTTTCAGATGTCCCTCAGAAAGAGAGTAACACATGTTGAGACTCATCTGCTGTTTCTCACTTTCAGCTCTGGATCTGCTGCTTTATTATTTCAAACCTAAGAAATGTCTATAGTTTTGCTGTTTTTGAGTCTGTGTGTGTGTGTGCGTGTGTGTGTGTGTGTGTTGTGAAAGAGCTCTACAAATCACATGAAGTCGTGGCTGGACGTAATGAGTGTCAGACGTGTTCTTGTTCGACTTGTTTTCTGGATCACAGCCGGTTCAGATCTCGAGTGTTGTGTAACTCGTATGACAGATGTGAATAATGACAAGCAGATCATGTGAATGTGTGTGTAAAATGATATTATTGCATATGTACTCTGTGTGTGTGTGTGTTTAAATTCTGTAAGTATCAGATCAAAACTATCACAGTTAACTAAAGCTAAAATTTTGTTACTTGAAATAAATAAAATGTTTTTAAAAATTAGCTTATTTTATTTCAGCTATAGTTGCCAAAGCCACATTTCTCATTTAGTTTAAACATGAAAGTATTACGCAATCATTTAAAATATTTGTCCTTACATAGAAGCTTTTTGGCATAAAGGCTTCTTTATAATAGAGTCGAGAACTATAGGGTTCTGAACTGAACATGTTTTCTAAGTGTGTGTGTGTGTGTGTGTGTGAGAGAGAGTGTGTGAGAGAGTGAGTGAGTGTGTGTTTGTCAAAGTTCTCTTTTGTGTGTGTGTGTGTGTGTGTGTTCACAAGATTTGAAGCAGCTCCGCCTCCTGTTTATGGGAACTGATGAAATGCTGAGTTTTCTGTAAATCATCTGGTTTTAGATGATCTGATATTGAAACTGAATGATTATGTGTGTGTGTGTGTGTGTATAACATTGTTCTTGTTGTTGTAATGCTTATCATTTGTTGTTTCTCAGATGGTAAAGCCTGACCTAAAGTGGCGTGTGTGTGTTCAGCGTTTGTGCTTCAGACGTGAGTGAGAGTGTGATGTTGACCATATGAAGAGCTGGGTCAGAAAACAGCGGAGAGATGGAGACTCATGGGTAATCTGTGCTCAAACACACTCACTATCTCTCCAGGAGATGCGATAAACTCTGAGACTCTATAAGACATTTCAGAATTATTCTGCTGTGTAAATAATGATCAACCTTTTCAAATGATCAAGATGAGATTTCAATAGTTGGATAGTAGTGAGCGTCAATGTTTGAATGCCCTCAAATATACAGAAACATGTTGAAAAGAGATCATATTCTCAGTGAGAGTCTTTGTCTTGTTTTTCAGTTTAAATATCATTGAATTTAAACTTTGAATTGGATTTTTAGATATAATGTGAGACTCAAATCAGCTAAATGTGCTTTAAATCTCCTGACACAAGGTTTGTGTGACGGGTTGGTTAGAGCATGGGCGTTGGAAGCAGAACAATGTGGGTGGGTCATCCTCCAAGTTTTTTTTTTACTGGAGTAGATTAGGGGTGTTCCTGAAGTTCCCGAAATCTCTATGCAATAATGAGTGAAGTGAATGAATGAGAGCATGGGCGTCAGAAACAAAAAAAAAGTGGGTGGGTTGACTCATCCTCCAGATTATTTTTTACTGGAGTAGATTAGGGGTGTTCCCGAAAGCCAAATACCTTATCTAAAATCTTTATGCAATAATGAGGGAAGTGAATGAGTGAGAGTAAAAATGAAATGAGCGCATATCTGTCTATGCGTGCATCTCTCTGTAATCAGAGCTTGGCAAGAGTAATACCAACTGTTATTCAAGTTATAACAGTTATCTAAATCACTGTCAATCAGTGCCTTAAATCAATAGGCTACTACATCATATACATGTTCTACGATATGATTTTGTATATTATTGTACAGTGGGAAGAACAAGTATTTGATACACTGCCGATTTTGCAGGTTTTCCTACTTACAAAGCATGTCTATAATTTTTATCATAGGTACACTTCAACTGTGAGAGACGGAATCTAAAACAAAAATCCAGAAAATCACATTGTATGATTTTTAAATAATTAATTTGCATTTTATTGCATGACATAAGTATTTGATCACCTACCAACCAGTAAGAATTCCGGCTCTCACAGACCTGTTAGTTTTTCTTTAAGAAGCCCTCCTGTTCTCCACTCATTACCTGTATTAACTGCACCTGTTTGAACTCGTTACCTGTATAAAAGACACCTCTCCACACACTCAATCAAACAGACTCCAACCTCTCCACAATGGCCAAGACCAGAGAGCTGTGTAAGGACATCAGGGATAAAACTGTAGACCTGCACAAGGCTGGGATGGGCTACAGGACAACAGGCAAGCAGCTTGGTGAGAAGGCAACAACTGTTGGCGCAATTATTAGAAAATGGAAGATGTTCAAGATGACGGTCAATCTCCCTCGGTCTGGGGCACAATGAAGATCTCACCTCGTGGGGCATCAATGATCATGAGGAAGGTGAAGGATCAGCCCAGAACTACACGGCAGGACCTGGTCAATGACCTGAAGACCAGAGTCTCAAAGAAAACCATTAGTAACACACTACGCCGTCATGGATTAAAATCCTGCAGTGCACGCAAGGTCCCCCTGCTCAAGCCAGCGCATGCCCAGGCCCGTCTGAAGTTTGCCACTGACCATCTGGATGATCCAGAGGAGGAATGGGAGAAGGTCATGTGGTCTGATGAGACAAAAATAGAGCTTTTTGGTCTAAACTCCACTCGCTGTGTTTGGAGGAAGAAGAAGGATGAGTACAACCCCAAGAACACCATCCCAACCGTGAAGCATGGAGGTGGAAACATCATTCTTTGGGGATGCTTTTCTGCAAAGGGGACAGGACGACTGCACCGTATTGAGGGGAGGATGGATGGGGCCATGTATCGCGAGATCTTGGCCAACAACCTCCTTTCCTCAGTAAGAGCATTGAAGATGGGTCGTGGCTGGGTCTTCCAGCATGACAACGACCCGAAACACACAGCCAGGGCAACTAAGGAGTGGCTCCGTAAGAATCATCTCAAGGTCCTGGAGTGGCCTAGCCAGTCTCCAGACCTGAACCCAATAGAAAATCTTTGGAGGGAGCTGAAAGTCCGTATTGCCCAGCGACAGCCCCGAAACCTGAAGGATCTGGAGAAGGTCTGTATGGAGGAGTGGGCCAAAATCCCTGCTGCAGTGTGTGCAAACCTGGTCAAGAACTACAGGAAACGTATGATCTCTGTAATTGCAAACAAAGGTTTCTGTACCAAATATTATGTTCTGCTTTTCTGATGTATCAAATACTTATGTCATGCAATAAAATGCAAATTAATTTCTTAAAAATCATACAATGTGATTTTCTGGATTTTTGTTTAAGATTCCGTCTCTCACAGTTGAAGAGTACCTATGATAAAAATTACAGACTTCTACGTGCTTTGTAAGTGGGAAAACCTGCAAAATCGGCAGTGTATCAAATACTTGTTCTCCCCACTGTATGTATATTTAAATGATTTAAGACTTGTACAATATGATAGGCTACTCGAATTAATGGAATAAGCACAGCACGATCACAAATTAAACAGCGTGTTAATTGCCGTCTCTGCGCGTCTCCGTCTCTCAGCAACCAAACCAGCTCTAATAACCTATATAATCAACTAACATTCATATACATTAATAAACTATCCCGCCTTCTAAGTAAAAGAGCCAGTCGCTGATTGGTCGATCTGTTAGAAGCTTCGGTTCCCAAAGGAACCTGAGACCATAGACAGTAAAATAAATGGACACAGCGACCCCACTGGATTCAACGGAGAAAAGTGAAGTCAATTAGAAGCACTCACTTCCTGATGGTCGAGCGAACTGCGCAGACTCAAACTGAGCTTGACGACGTAGATGTGACGTGAGCAACCCGTCTGTCTTCTAGTAGCTGTGCCAAGAGAAATGTGAATCGTTCCCTTCCGAAACTTGCAGAGACGGAGAGTGTGAGTAGGAGGTGTCCATGAGCTAGGAGCAGGAGTAACTTTTGCTAAGTATTCTGATTAATTATTTTGTCATTTTGCCTCCACGTCCCCCCGATTTCCCGCGAGCTTCTCCTCCTGTCCATACGGTAATCTCTCTACTGTGTGACAGAGAGTCGCGTGGTTATGACGCAATCGTTAGCCTATTTTTACAAAAACTGCTTCTACGGGGCCATAACGTAAGATACAAGGTAATGGAGCCTTTTATACATTTTCGTGTTTCTTTAGAAATAAATAATGGACAAATGGAGTCTTTAAACGCCTCAGATGTAAAGTTATTCGCTGTCAAAGTGACGCCAAAATGAATGGGAGTCAATGGAATGCTAACAGCAGGTGAGGGTCTGCTAATCCTTCGGATGAGATGTAAAACCGAGGTCCTGACTCTCTGTGGTCATTAAAAATCCCATGGCATTTCTCGTAAAGAGTAGGGGTGTAACCCCAGTGTCCTGGCCACATTCCAACCACTAGCCCTTACCAATCATGGCCTCCTAATAATCCCCTTACATTGAATTGGCTCTATCACTCTCTCTCCTCTCTCCACCTGTAGCTGGTGTGTTGTGAGCGCACTGGCGCCGTTGTACTGTGGCTGCCGTCGCATCATCCAAGTGGATGCTGCACACTGCTGGTGGTTGAGGAGAGATCCCCTGACATGATTGTAAAGCGCTTTAGGTGTACAGTAGTACATATGAAAGCGCTATATAAATGCCTCATTCTATTCTAATCAATGGCGACGCCCAGGGAAGCTTCAGTTTTTTCGGAAACATTGCACCCCTGCCTGAGACTCGCGCTTAGGACAGCACATGCGCATTTGCTCGTCTAGCCTGAAAAGTAAGGGTTTGGTGGAAATGAATGCTGTAGCTAAAACTCGGAATGGAGTTTTATTTATTAGGACTGACGGCCCTCTGAAAAGTGAACGGACATATGAGTCCAATATCATTGGTCTTAAAAAGTGGGTGGGTCTTGTCCCACCCATATACAGTGGTTCCGACGCCCATGAGTGAGAATAAAAATGAAACGAGCGCAAATCTGTCTATGCGTGCATCTCTCAGAAATCAGAGCTTGGCAAGAGTAATATCAACTCAAATAGGCTACTACATCATATACATGTTCTACGATATGATATTGTATATTATTGTATGTATATTTAAATGATTTAAGCTTTGTACAATATATACTCGAATGAATAGAATATAAGCACAGCACGATCACAAATCAAACAGCGTGTTAATTGCCGTCTCTGCGCGTCTCCGTCTCTCAGCAACCAGCTCTAATAGCCTATAATCAACTAAGATTCATATACATTAATTACTACTTGATATGTCTATTTAAATGTTTTAAACTTCGTATGTCCATAGGAACCTGAGACTCGGGCTTAGGACAGCACATTGGCTCGTCTAGCCTGAAAAGTAAGGGTTTGTAATAGCCTAAGCCAGGGTTCCTCAAACTCGGTCCTGGAGGGCCACTGTCCTGCACAGTTTAGCTCCAACCCTGATCAAACTCCAGGACCGAGTTTGAGGAACCCTGGCCTAAGCCAAGTGGAATGGATTTGAGCAGCAGCGTGGAAATCAACGCTGTAGCTAAAACGCGGAATGGAGTTTAATTTATTAGGTCATTCCTCAAGTGGAATGGATTTGACTGACAAGTGACTGGAAAGTGAGTGGGTCCATATCATGTCTTGTCCCAACCATATACAATGGTTCCGACGCCCATGGGTTAGAGGAATAGTTAGGTTTACTTAAAAGATAATTCCGAGTCTCTTTGAGTAACACTTTAAATCTCTTTTCTGGTTTGTTTTGGATGAACTACAGTGGTGGACACTCTAGAAATTTTGACGATGGGTCCTGTCTCGACTTTTTAACTCGTTTAGAATCGCCTTTGACTGCTTCAGAGTGGCTGGCTACAGGCATGCACGAACATGTCCTTAAAACAACCCTTAACGTTCGTTTTCAAAACTGTGCAACTCACCGAGTGGTTAGTGGTGTCCCGGTTACAGAGGGCAGTATCGGGAGAAATGATACAGCTAGGCTACTAGTCGACTCGAAACTGAAAGACGGCGTTTTATCGTGAGTCTCTGTGACGAGTTAGTCCGCCCCAGCTCGAGTCCGCCCGGGCTCTTCCGACATGTCCGGCCGTCGAGATCGTCCAAAATGTCCGGGATTCGGCTTTTGCTTTCTACAGTCGGCATTCATTATGTTTACATTAATCGACACTGACACATACGTGCCAGCTTTGCAGCTCATGCGTTCTGCTTCACACGGATCCCGAGCAAGACGAGAAAACAGGAATTTTCTTAGCAATGCTAAAACGCACATCAACCGATCACTTGTTTAGCATTCATGTAAACACTACATTCAGATTCACCAATCGGAATGAATTCAGTTAGATTGAAAAAAAAAAGGTGTGCATGCAAACATAATGAATGGCGACTGTAGAAAGCAAAAGCCGAATCCCGGACATTTTGGCCGATCTTGAAATCCCGGCCGGACATGTCCGGGAAAAAGAGGATGTATGGTTACCTCTACTACTCAGCTTTCTCCACAGAGCAAGAGCCTGCTAGTTTAGCTTAAACAAAAAAAAAGATGGCTGACACTATGTGTACATTCTGTGAGTGAGATCCCCCTATGGGCGGGTTGAACACATGTGGGACAGCTCCTCCTACTGGCTGTAGTCTCTCGCCTCTGGAAAAAGCCTCTGATGATGATAAATTATGATTTTTGCGTCATCTGAGGTTTCTTTCCAGACACACAATACAGAAATGTCTGGTCTCAGGGGGACATGAGGGAGGGAAGCACGGTCACTCGAGAATACTACTGGGTTTCTAATGATGCAAAGCTGAATGCTAATCGGTGAAGTATCCCTTTAAGATACTTCCTGTAAAATGAACAGATTTATGCTGATTCTAAGCAATTTGAAAACATGATTATTTAAATAGTCAAATAGATTAAAATAGTTAATTATAAACCCATTTCATTTATGCATGACTGATCAATATGCATCACATAAAGTTTATAATTTTGTTTTTGTTGTGTAATCCAAATGGATGGAAATGTTGAATCAGTTCAACATACATACATATTAATTTAAGGCCTACAATATTATCTTATGTAGTAAATGCTTGCTTTTAAACAGAAGGTGTATGATCTGATATGTAGAATCTCAATGATATTAAAATACCACTGCAATAAACCAATGCGAAAACATGTCCTTTATGCTGCAGGATTCACAACATTATAGTTAGCAGATTATTATATATATATATCAGAATATATAGAGAGGTGTGAGAGATAGTTTGAACAGTATTTTGAGTGAACGATTCATGACCGATGTCTGAAGATTTAGGAAGTAAAACCTCAGCGAGGACGATTGTGCTGATCTGAGGCCAGTTCACGGGTTAGTAATCGTTCTGTCATCAGGATTCAGATCGCTTTCTGGTTATTTCATAATCAGAGACACAAGCAAGGCAAATAGAGTTTACGTTTATGAATTTGGCAGACTTGCAAAGCAACACTTGTCATCTTCTTTTGGTTTAATTATTTAATTTGTTAACCCTAGTAGCTGCATGATCTTCTGCATCATATAATAAAACACGCTTGAGTTTTACACGTGACCTGGAGTGAGCTATATGCCATGAAACATGTTTTATGCATTATGATCATCTGTCACTTTAATATCTGTAATATCTAAATTATCCAAAAAGTCAAAATTATGACATACTAAAGTAAAAAATATGACAAGTCAAAATTATGACTTAAAATGTCATAGACAAAAAGTCGAAATTATGACTAATAATTGTGAGATAAAAAGTTAAAATTATGAGATTTTTGAAATTATGACACTAAATCCTAATTATGATAAAAATGACATTACGGTAAAGTTGTGACATTAACAAGTCAAAATTATGATTTAGTGTCATAAGGACAAAAAGTAGAAATCAACACTCAATTGTAAGATAAAAAGTAGATATTGGAAATTATGACATTAAATCATAATGATGATAAGTCAAAATTATGATATACTATGTTTTAATTATGAGATGAAAAGTTAAAATTATGACTTTAAGTCAATATGACATAAAAAGTTGAATGAGATATTTAAAAATATTCATTTTGACATACTAAATCATAATTATGACTTTCTATGTCATGATTGACTTTAGTCATGACGTCATAACTTAAAATTTTTGTCATAATTTTTACTTTAATGTCATAATTTTGACTTTTCAGCTATAAATATGACTCAGTATGTCATATTTTTAACTTTTTAATCTCATAATTATGACTTAGCATGTCATAATAATGATTTACAAAAGCATTTTTCAATAATGTGAAATAAATCATAGAGACCAGTGTGCAAAAAATGTTTTTGAATATCGTCACGTCAGTCTACAAATCAAACGCTGAAGAAACATATCAGAAAATGTGTTAATATGATTTAACATGCTGCTGAACAAGCTGAAGATGTCAGCGAGATGTGATGAAGCTCAGACTGGATGACTCTGGATGACGTGTCACGGTTTAAGGAACTCGGGTCAGTCTGCAGACAGTCTGTGTGATTTATAGACGTCTGGAGACCATCATAATGAAGCTCTTACAGTAAAACACTGAGTTTAGACTAAAAACATAACTTTTATCCTGGGTTTAAATGATGATTGAATCTTCAGATACGAAATATGCAAAATCACATTATTGTTTCAGTTTATGTTTGATTTACTGAGTCCGTATCTTTCAGGAATCATAAAAGAAAAGTGCTCAGATGGTTTTACATTTGGTTTTGGGGGGAAATATGTATGCAACTGTAAAATTTGCATGAAACTGAAAAATTTGCATGCAACTGAAAAAAATTTGCATGCAACTGAAAAAAATAAGCATGCTACTGAAAAATATGCATGCAACTGTTCTATAATCATTGCATTAAATATTTTTACTTAAGAAGGCTGTAAAGGACTCGAAGTTTGAGTTCATAAACAAACCCATCTGGGTTTAATCATGTTCTAGACACTGTTGTTTATTATGTAGATGTGAATTAGTTTCACCAGCGAAAATTATGTGAAACAGATGCAGAAAAATGTGTTGCATTGTGCTTCACTTCCAGTTAAAGGTGGAGAAAGAGAGACAGCGTCTAGACGGATCTCTGGCTCCTGAACGGCTCTTTCCGAGGAATAACGTGTGTTTCGCAAGCCTTGCACTGATTTCCAGGAACAGAATTCGATCGCCTCGTCCAGACAGAATCAACATCATCCAAACTCACGTGATTTCTGCTACTGTCCTGCTTTATCAGTTTTATCTTGTTTAAACATCTAAACATCATTCATTCGAATTACATTCACTTTAAATGCAGAACTGCATGAGATATGAAGTGTGGGTTAAACATGCGCTGCATAACGTGATTTCTGTTGTTTTCCGGTACGATAATCTCAACTTTCTTAAATAACTTTAACATTTACTCGAGATGCAAAGTGACACGAATTCTACAAGAAAATTCCCTTTAGGTTTATTTTTCTGACCCTCATTTTAAGCATAAACTCGCTTTAAAATTTCTCAGAAAACAAGATGATATTGTTTTCGTGTAGTTATTTCACCTCTTGTGCACATGTGTTGTGTTGCACGATTCTTCATACGCAGATGCTTTGGTTTAGAGATTGAGGTCATTTCTTGTTGGTTTGTTTTTCTCACTCGTGACTCTCTGAGGTGAAGCTTCAGTGTGTCAAAACCTCATAGATAGACAGCGTGTTTTAGCCTAATTAGTGTGATTATAGTCTTCTCTGTGAGTCTGGTTAGGCCGCTCAGAGTGTGTTTGCTGCATTACTGTAGGCGGTGTGCAAGGTTTGGAGATGTTAGAGAACTCTGTGTAGGCGTACAGCTCACTGTGACACACGTGTTCAGAAATACAGTCTAAACTGGCAGATCTGCAGAACAAAT
>JAJAQA010000013.1:3279779-3367279 GCA_021464565.1 Rutilus rutilus
AGTTTATTAATTTTTATTTACATTTTTGTTATTTTAGAACATCGTTAAAACTTAGAAATGTTTTAAATTTAAAGCGTTTTATATGTTATTTTAATTCTGTTAATGTTTATTTTATTTCCAGTAAAGGAATGTATATAATAAATATATAATATTTATAATGTAAGTGTATGGTAAAGATGCATGATCCTGATGTCTGTCGTCCAGGTGGAGGGCGGCCGGGATGGTTACCGTGGAGACGATGTGTCACGACCCCGCGCTACCGTTGCGCGGTGTGATGTTGCAGGATTACAGCGGCTCGGAGTGTGTGTTGAGCATCAGACATACCCTGCGTGTGTGTGGCTGTACGGGACACGAGTGCAACGAGCGCCTGCTGCTGAGCAAACACACTGAAGAGGAGGACAAGATAGGTGTGTGTGTGTGTGTGTGTGATAGGTAGGTTTAGCAGTCTGGTTAGTGTAAGAAGAGAGAATATACAGTTTGTACAGTACAAAAACCATTACGACTATCGAGCCACCACAAAGATAGCGAACCAGACGTGTGTGTGTCGGAGTTAGTTTTGTGAGTGCAGACATGGTGTGTGTGTGTGTGTGTGTGTGTGTGTGTGTCGGAGTTAGTTTTGTGAGTGCAGACATGGTGTGTGTGTGTGTGTGTGTGTATGTGTGTGTGTGTGTGTGATGGGTAGGTTTAGGAGTCTGGTTAGTGTAAGAAGAGAGAATATACAGTTTGTACAGTACAAAAACCATTACGACTATCGAGTCCCCACAAAGATAGCGAACCAGACGTGTGTGTGTCGGAGTTAGTTTTGTGAGTGCAGACATGGTGTGTGTGTGTGTGTGTCGGAGTTAGTTTTGTGAGTGCAGACATTGTGTGTGTGTGTGTGTGTGTGTTTTGGAGTTAGTTGTGAGTGCAGAGCAGACGTAATGTGTGTGTGTGGTCTCCTATGCAAAAATATGCTATAATATTATCAGCACTGAATAGATATGTATTTGTGTGCATGTTGGCATTTCATATCTCTCTCTCTCTCTCTCTCTCTCTCTCTCTCTCTCTCTCTCTCTCTCT
Organism: Rutilus rutilus; assembly: GCA_021464565.1. Taxonomy (NCBI): domain Eukaryota; kingdom Metazoa; phylum Chordata; class Actinopteri; order Cypriniformes; family Leuciscidae; genus Rutilus; species Rutilus rutilus. The sequence continues at coordinate 3,280,839 of JAJAQA010000013.1, forward strand.
CTCTCTCTCTCTCTCCCCCTCTCTCGCTCTATCCCGCACTCTCCCCCTCTCTCCCTCTCTCTCTCTCTCTGTGTTTTTGCAGTGAGACCATCAGAAAATAACCCGTTCAAGCTCAAGCAGCTCTGTATGTTCTGCGACTTTGAACCCACGGTGTGTAACGGCACCGGAGTCTGCGAATCCTCCTGCAGTGTCTCAGCGATCTGCGAGGAATCCACGCAAGTGTGCGCCAGTTCCTGGTACGTCAACGCTAATCTAGTGTACACACACTTCCAGATCGACTGAATCTGAGCTCAGTTTCAGACACTGATGTCTTCTCAGTCTCTAGTGGAGACACACGTGAGATCACCGGAGTCTTTCTCTCAGGAGAAACTTCTGAGAAGCTGCTTATTATATTTAAAGGTGCAGTGTGTGATTTTTAGCGGCAACCAACAGAAGTTACGGTGGCCGACAGGAAGTGATGTCGTCGTCTGAGACAGCAGAGAGTAGCCAGTTAAGCAATGAGGTTTCTTTACAAAGATAAAGTAAGAAATTATGTTTACTTAATTATGCTGTTAAACGGTATGTTATTGCGAATATTATTGTCACTTGTTCATCATTGTGTCAGTGTTTTATTCGCTGTTTTGCATGAAGAACAACATAGTGACGAAACGCGTTTGTCCGTTCAGGGCCACCGTAGAAACATGTGGATGTAAGCGGACCCGCGGTGTGTGTAGAGAGAAATCGCTCATTCTAAGCTAATAAAAACATAACGGTTCATTATGTAAGGTCTTTATACACCACTGAAAACATAGGTATGTGTATGATATTGCATTTCTGTCAGCAGATCCTCCTAAATATTACACACTGCACCTTTAACTGAAACCAAAAACGCAACAAAATTGCAGAAACTGTAATCAAATTTAAAATAACACTGCACTTTATTAATAAAATATACATTACAAATATACTTATAAAAGCTATTCAGTCAAGAGCAAGTGAATTTTCTCATTGTCTTTTGTTGTTTGATTGTTATTTATTATTTAACCCTCTGGTGCTCTTCGCGTGCCGGTCAAAAATAACTGAATTTTTTAATTTATTTTTTTCAATGAAATGAGTGTGCTATATTTTAGTTCGATAATGTTTTTTATTTAATAATTTGTATTTTTAGGGGATTTTATGGTACAGAATTATATTTACGCTGTATTTATAATCCATTTATTCTCTTTTTGAGCAAAGACCTGAAAATTACATTTCCAACTTAAACTAAGCAGACTTATATTATACTAAACCAGTTGTGTTCAAAATGTGAGCTTTATATCTCAAAAAGTGCAGTACCGACAGTTTCCACCAGATGAAATTCGTGTCCCGTTCATTTCCAATGCGCTCATTTCTGACCGCGAGGAGCACAAGTGTGACTATTGTTTTCAGGACCATTTAGCCTGTTCGAATCATGTCCATGACTTTTTGTGTGTGTGTGTGTGTGTGTGTGTTCACACAGCAAGTGCCAAAACCTTTACCAAGTTTCGCACCATTCCGATAAAAAAAACAAAAAAAACATGTAAAATGTTTTGGTCAAAAATGACGAAGAGCACCAGAGGGTAAATATCATCGCTGTCTAGTTTTGTTCACTCTATGTGAACTCTGTGTGTTCTTCCAGTCTGAATGACCGAATGTCGACCACGACTTTGTTAATCAGGAAATGGTTTCACTGGGATTCAGGAAATCCTGTCTGACTTCCACTTAATCCCGCAGGAAATAGTTCCAGCCAAACTCTGAGAGTGAAAATAAATAGAAAAATCTGAAATATTATTCCAATATAAATCAGCTGTTTTCTATGTGAATATATAGTAAAGTGTAATTTATATCCTGTGATCAAAGCTGAATTTTCAGCATCATTACTGCAGTCTTCAGTGTAACATGATCCTTCACAAATCACTCTAATATGATGATTTGATGATCAAGAAGCATTTATGATTATTATCAGTGTTGAAAACAGTTCATAATTTTGTGGAAACTGATGCATTTTATCTTTCAGGATTGTTTGATGAATAGAAAGTTCAAAAGTACAGCATTTATGTGAAATATAAATCTTTTGTGACATTATATAAATGTCTTCACTGTCACTTTTGATCGGTTTAATGATTTTCCTGAATAAAAGTATTGATTTCTTTCACACAAACTATCTCACTGACCCCAAGCCCTTGAACATATAGTATATTATGTTTGACTGACATGGTGGATTTTTAAACGGACACACTTCTGGTAATCGTCCACATGTATCATCTCAAAAGGAGTAAATAAAAGCTGATCGACAGGTTAAAGGTGCAGAGACTTCTCAATTACGTCTCCTTTAAAGGTGCAGTCTGTAAGAATGACAACTAGTGGTCGAAATAGGTAATGCAGTCTAAAATAGGGATGGGCGTTTTTCAAAAATATTGCATTCGAATATTCGGGCTCATAAAAATCGAATATTCGTTTATTTAAATGACGTTTAACGAAAAATACGTTTTTTTTTTTTTAAGTGTACGTTTTTTAAAAAGTTTTTGTCACCATTTCTGAAGAAGCTTTACGATTAGGCAATAAACACAACAAGCTTACAATGTATGTTAAAGTTTTCTTTTAGTTGAAAACATTAAACATTAGGCCTATGTGTAAACATTAAATATAAAGAACAAAAGCATTAAAGCTCATGCAGCGCGAACGGAAACGCCTGATAAAGCAGACCGCGCCAGATATCGTACAGAACGTACACATACACTCGAGACAGCATAATGATTATCGTGTTTATGTAGTTTCACGTTTATGTTGAGAAAAACAATATGCAGGGGCGCCGCCAGCAACTTATGCTCGAGTTGCTTACGCTGACAGACGTTTCAGAGACACACAGATAACTTACCTTTGTGTTTCTGTAACGATTACGGTGTTTCTAACAGCACTGTTCTTAAACCTGTCTCCCTCAACCGAAAGTTAAATGAAGTATATGTATCATTTTGCTATTAGATAAGTTATCATCTCGGGTCACGAGGGGTCCAGCTGCGCTTGCCCGCAGTCGTGAACGCAGTGATGGACAGCTGCCTTTCCTCAACGACTGCTGTTTGGATTTCATGTGATTTCTCACTGTGGTGACGATATTATAACTCTGATTAATTAATTAATTTGATCAAGAGTAATTTAATTTTGTAATTCCAAACTCCGCGAGGCAGACGACAACATGTGATCAAATACAAACAACTTGTTAACACGCTCCACAGCGCCACCCAGTGCATTTCATTATAACTGCGAGTTAGTGCTTGGGGATCATGGATGCACTGCATTGACGGCCAGCAAAGCAACGTTGTAAAATTCGAATAGTATTTTATTTTTCGAATAATAATTACAGATCGAATATCGTCGTTTCTCCCGCCTCCACAGACTCGACGCTCATACGGGTCTCCAGTTCGAGCAAATGCAACAGGACCGAGCGCAATGGACAATGAAAATTGGCAACATACATTATCACACACACCAAAATAATAACACACATTCCAGCCTGGAAACGCACATTAAAGTAACTGGCTGAAGAAGTGTTTTTCAGAGAAACGAGAATGTTAATTTCGCATGTTTCCTCGATATATGCAAACATATTATGGTATTTTAAAGTAACACTAAGTAACTTTTCAACCTTCATTATATATTTCCAAAATCCTTGTGATGGTACATCGACTTAAAATAGGTTGAATGACGCGTCTGCCATAGCCTGACGGGGTTTGTATAGTTTTTAATCGTACTTTTAAACTTCGGGGTTCGGGTAGTAACACCCGCGCACAAAAAGAACTACAAAATTCGACTGCTTTACGGCATAGGCTACCTCACTTCCCCCAACACGTCCTCACATGCTGTTGGACTTGTAAGTATATTGCTTATATTGTATATCACTCGGACAAGCACCTGGCGTTCTTGTTGATGGATTAGTAGACATCTTCGGAGGCTAGCTGTGCTTGTTCGATGTCCGACGATTTGTAACGGGTTGTGTTTATTCCCCAATCGAACTCGTGTAACTGTCTGTCACACGTTCTACCATCCACAGCATTACTTGATAGACAAAAATAGGACAAGAATGAGCGTCAAACAGAAACAACCCGCTTACGGGGTGTTCGAGGCACACATACAATACAGACGGCCGACAGTTAAACAGGGCGCGCGCAGCTCTTAAAGGGGCCACACCTTATTTCCACTCGTTACAGCTTCTATCCGACTGAACGGGGACCGGTATACAGGGGGGAGGGGATCAGGCCGTGAGTGAAGAGACTGCTCTGCGTGAGTGGTATTTACGACAGTAACGTTAAATACAAGTAGTCCACAGCGACTCTAGGGGTCGTTGTTTGACCAAAACGGAAATCCTACATAGTGGGGCTTTAATGCTTTAGTAGAGTGAAAAAGTCACAGACAGCAGCTTTAGTATTAAAGTATGATAGTCCTAATCTCCTGATGTCGATGTTGTGTTTCAGGAGTAGAAGCAACGGAAGCGCGATCATCGAGACGGTGTGTCACGACCCAGCGCTGCCGTTTCACGGTCAGTTCCTGAAGGACTTCAACAGCAGCATCTGTGAGATGAAGCGAGTGAAGGGCATGGAGGACGAGTACATCTGCTCCTGTGATGCAGTGGAGTGTAACGGCCGGCTCATCTTCACTGACGGTCAGTCTCACAGGCTCTTACACACTCTCAAGTCAAGGCAGCTTTATTTATAGAGCGCTTTTCACCGCGAAAAAAGTGACATTGGCAATAAACCAAAACTCATTCAGTGACAGAATGGAGACAAAAACCTTAAAGGGACATTGTGTAGGAATTACTCCCATCTAGCGGTGAAATTGTATTTTGCATTCAAACAAATAGTGCTCTCCAGCGCCTCGCTTTTTCAAATGCGTGTTGCATCTACGGTAGCCGCTATGTACCAACAAGCTATGACGGGATGTCCTCTAATAGCACTTCATCGAGTTTTCCTTCGGGTGAACAGGTTTGTTATTTCAAACAAACTGCAACTTGACACAACGAACAAACGAATGTTACAGTTTTGAACAAACAAAACTTACAACCTTGTTTTTAGGGCCTTCTCTACTTTACCCAATAGCTGCTATTCATCAAAGAGCCTGTTTAACTTTTAACTATAAATGTTCTACTGTCTATATAATAAAGTACACAACCAAGCAATGAAAAAAAAAGCTTGTAATTAAGACCGTAACATTGACTTACCTGTCGAGAAGAAAGCAGGTAACTTCAGGGTCTCTTTTGAAAGCTTTCTCCTGCCTCCTTGTTTTTTGTAATCTCCGGTCACGTTTCCTTTTACGGTCTATTTTGGACTTTTTCGACGACGAGGACTCCTTATCCTGTGACTCGGCATTTCTATGGACTCCTCCATTATAAATAACCGTGCAGTGCAGCCTTTTAAACTTGCCGGGGCAGTGACAAGCGCCTCTCACTGCTCTGCTCCTCCGCTTCTGCTGGCTTCTGTCACGTGACGCTGGCTCTGAACGAAAACGCGTAGTGGAAACGCGTTGGCCTAGTACCTTTTGTCCCTCTCTGCTATTATAGTTTTTCAAGATGGCGGAACTACATGGAAGCCTCCGTGGACCTACCCGTCCCATGTATATAAAGATAATAAATTCTTCGTTTACGAGGATAAGTCAGATAATTAGCAGAGGTATTTGTACACCATTGAGGACATATTTATGAATAAAAATATTGATTTTAGATAATAACATACCTAAAAACCTACACATTGTCCCTTTAACAAAAAAAAACTAAAAAAAAAAAAAAAAAACCTTAACAAAACTCAAAGGCTCTGAGGAACCAGAAATGGTTCTTCTTCTACATCGCTGTGAGAAAACCCTTTTTATCTGACCGATGCTGGTGAGAATGAAGCTAGGTTTATACTCGCCGCGTCCGTTGGGTGCGCAAGACCCCATTTCGCTTGGCGGTGTGCGCGGCTTTTCTTGTAACAGCGCGCGCGGCTCCGCATCCGAAGATGAAGGACGTCGAGCCGAATCTGGCCGAGCTCGAACTTCTCACCACACCGGCACCCAGTTTGCACGTCTAAATTAGTTGCTCGCATTTAAAAAATGAGCATACAATAGCATAAAAAGTATTTTTAATGAACTTAAAGGTCCATGTTTAATAAAAATGTTCACGAAACTTAATGAAATGTTTAGTGAAATTAGAAAATATTTAAGATATTGTTAATTTACGTTCTCATATCCATATAATAATCTCAGGGTTTACTGGGTTTTACACGATTCTTTGTGCAGTGTGGTATTGGTGGTGATGTACTAAAATAAACATTGTCACGTGTGTAGTTTTCTTCTTCTCACCGCTGATTCCTGATGGTTTAGACTCGGATTACAATCACTGGAGTCGCCCCGTCGTTTCACTGAATAGTACAACGGCGAGCGCGTCACGTATAAACGCCTGGTCCGATTGGGGAGTTGCGCGCGCAGTCAGCGGAGACTCGCGCTGCCAGGCGAAAGTATAAACAAGGCCTGAGTTTCAAAAGTTTGGGGTCGGTCAGACTTTTTTATTCATCAAGGATACATTCAATTAATTTTCAGCATTTAAAAGATAAATAGATAGATACTGTTGATTAAAATGCTAAACTTGATATTACATTGTGTGTGTAAATGAACAGGCTTGGACTTGTGCTGGAAACCCAAAGCACAGGACAATAGAGACACCAGAATAACAATATTCATGATTCTGAAGATGAAAATACTGAATTATTGTAGATGAATATGCTTGAACTCTTTCACTGACTAGATATATTTAAAATAATGACGGCCACTTTTTACTGGTAACATCAGACATGTGGCATTATCAGGACACACTAATATTCCCCCAGTGCATTATTATACATTATATTCAACATTATATATAGCAGTTTAATGTAGTTCTGACACTAAAACTCTGAAAACTCATGAGTGAATATTTTGTGTGAACTATACACAATACATATTGTTGCATTTTTGTGTTGTGATATATTGTGACACTGCTTATAAAGACACATTCTGTCAGATAATGAGGTTAAGACACATCCGTGATAATCTTAAGACTCACGCAGGTCATCTGAAGTGTTTATAAAATATGTGTGTGTGTGTGTGTGGATCTTCAGACGTGTGGTTTCCTCCTGTCTGTGTGTAAAGATCATCTGGTTGTTTTTATAGCCGTGTGTTATCTGTGTGTGTGTGTCTGCGCACGTGCGGTTGTGTTGTGCTGCACATCACTCTGTGTTTTACTGTAACAAGGGGCTTTTGCAGAAGGAAAAGCATCACTCACGATGTTTTCTTTTTTTCCCCCAGAAATGTCTAGAATCTAGATTTAGATTTGTTAAACAGGAAGTCGCATCATGTGACTCTGCGAGGAAACTTATCTTGCAGAAAATATCTCTGAGATCAGAACGTCTGTCCATCCAAATGTTTGTTTTCCAGTACAAATATATAAACATCCTCATATCAAGATACATTTGAGATGCAAACGGACATTAATATTGATATATGTTTGTTTTCTAAAAAACTGATCAAAATGAAGTGAGTTTTTGCTTAAAACAAGAATAAAAATAAAAATAATATAAGTTTTTCTTTGAATTAAGTTTATATTCTTTAACTTTTTTTTTTTTTTTTTGCTATTTGTTTCTAATTTTTAAAGAATTAAAATAATTGAAATTAAATGAACTACAACTAAAAACTAAAACTTAATAAAAACTATACTGGCATTTTTAAAAAAGAATAAAGATGACAAAAACAAAACAAAATTGCTGAACCTTTCATTTTAAAATTAAAACAGATCTAAAAAATTTAATCTAATTCAAAATAATAACAAAAACTATGATAGTATCTCAATAGGCGCGTTTCCATTACAGATTTGCGCAAAACTTTTGCGTTTTTTATTTTATTTTATTTTTTATTTATTTATTTATTTATTTTTTATTATTATTATTATTATTATTATTTTTTTTTTTTTTTTTTAATGTCGACAAAACTATTTCAAAAGGCGTTTCCATAGACCGATCTTATGCAACTAAAACTTCATTTTTTCCTCTCGCGATAAGTAAAATCATTCCAAAAACCACCGGGCCATCCGTCCCTTTGCAGATGTGCGTCGGGGTTTCTCTCGTCATTAAACCGCGGAGACGTCGCCTAATGCCTCAGAAAATCCGATCTGCTTGTTTACATGACAGTCATTGGCACATATCCGATTTATTTCAACATATGAATGAGGCCTGAAACCGATCTCGAAAAATCCGTATGCATGCGTTTTTTTCCTGTTTACACGGTCATCGAACACATCGGATCTGTGTCACATATGAGCAAACAATCAGAATTGGGTCACATTTCACTGACAGTGTAAACAAGCCCTTATATTACATCTTCTAAAAAGGGGCATAGTAGGTACCCTTTAATAAATAAAGAAAGAAAAGCAAAAAAGCTCCATTAAAAGTAGGATTAGTAATTGTGGTCTTGTCTTCAGGTGCGGATCCGGTTTCTCCCGGACCGGATGAGCTGAAGCTGCCGTCTCTGCTGCTGCTGGTCAGTCTGGTTCCCTCAGTGGTGGCACTGGTCCTGCTGGTCTCGCTCCTCTACGTCTACTGCGCGTGTCGACAGCACAAACTCAAAGCGCCCGCGACCAAAGACATGGACAGCGAAACCCGCGCCATCATCATCATGAACGACGACGACCGGTCCGACAACACCCTGAACCACAACCTGGAGCTTCTCCCCATCCAGCTGGACTCATCCGTCGGGAAGGGCCGGTTCGCCGAGGTCTTCAGAGCCAGACTCAAACACGCTAGTCAATCCTTCCAAACGGTGGCCGTGAAAATATTCCCGTACGAGGAATACGCCTCGTGGAAAACCGAGTGGGACATTTACTCCGACGCGGAGCTTCGGCACGAGAACGTCCTGCTGTTTCTGACCGCCGAGGACCGGAAAGCATCGCGACAGTATTGGCTGATAACAGCCTATCAGGAGCGAGGAAACCTGCAGGACTTCCTGTCGCAGCACGTGATTTCCTGGGACGAGCTGTGCCGATTGGGCGGTTCGCTGGCGAGGGGCGTGGCTCATCTTCACTCCGACCGGACGCCGTGTGGACGAGCTAAAGTGGCCATCGTCCACCGAGACCTGAAGAGCGCAAACGTGCTGGTGAAGTCAGACCTCACGTGTTGCCTGTGCGACTTCGGTCTCAGTCTGAGACTCGATACCTACACGTCTCCCGAGGAGCTGGCCAACAGCGGACAGGTGAGAGCGGTCACATGCCTCAGAGTTAGAAACAATGAAACCCTTAGTCTGAGTTTTTCAGCTCTTTACTTCAGAGGGGGGGAACACAATCATAGGCAACACTCTTTGGCTGTACTTTAGGGATGCAGGGAAAAAAAACAGTCTTTGGAAGGCAATACGAACTGAAGAGCTCTGCTTAAACATCAGATCTGAGAGATACACCTAGGAGACTACAGTCCTCAAAAAAGGGAACAAAAACTGAGTCTGGCAGGAAAATCTCAAACCCAAAATCTTTGAGAATGACAACGCTCGGGACTGAGCAAGAGCAAAGGACAGTGAGGCGTTAAATATGGCTGATTATAAGAGTAATTCACACAGGTGAGAGTGTTACAAGGACAGCCATTTAACAAAGGGCGAGTAATCATGGGCTGAAATGACGCCATCTAGTGGTGAAATCAAGGACCTTCAGGCAAAACATTACAATTACAAAAGTAATTACTTAATGTGTGTACTTTATATATATATATTAGATTCATGTATCATTAATGTATTATTTATATATAATACAATTTGAAATATATATATATATATATAATTGTATCATTTTTATAAATTTTTGATAGTATTTTAAAGTCGTATTTATTTAAAATGTATAATTTGAATAATTTAAAATGGTTAAAAATGTACAATTATTACTTGTAATATAATATGAATTAAAACTATATATATTGTTATAGAATAATATATATTTAAAAAAATTAAATGTTCAAATTATATATATATATATATATATATATAGTTAAAAATTAATTAATCATAAAATATAAATTAATTAATAAATAAATAATTGATCAAATCGTTTAAATTACACATACTCATATATATATATATATATATATATATATATATATATATATATATATATATAGCAATAATTTTAAATATTTTTAATTACTTTAAATACAATAATGTTATGTTTACAGTTGGTTTTCAGAGAATTATTCAGTGTACATGCAAAAAATAATGAACTAATGTTAAAGAGTGTAAGAGAAACGGACACTGTTTTACACACATGCTCAGTGTTGATGATTATGATGTCAGAAAGATCAAAGCATTATCTTAAAGAGGAAATGACACGGCGCAACACTGAACTGAGAGTGCAGGACGAGGCAAATCCTCTGCTTTTCTTTCATTTAGAAAAACAATTTGAGAGTGAATGTATTTCATTATAAACAGCTGGTGTGTGTTTCGTGTTTTCCTCGAGCTAGTGTGTGTTTGGTGTGTGTTTTCCCCTGTTTTCACAGGATTGCAAATACAACGCAAATGTTTGTTCATTAAAATGTATTAATTTGTAGAATTTAGTCATTTATTTGTAATAAACACTTTAAGTGGGCTATTTAAAAATTGTTATTTATATATTTTTTAAACATACACGGAGAGTGTTATGTAACTGGTGCTGCGTTCCAGTCCACTTTTAGACACGCACTTGCGAACTTCCCTAAGCACTTCCCAGGGGGCCAATGTTTCGGAAAAAACTAAAGCTTCCCGGGCGCCGCCATTGATTAGCAGACCCTCACCTGCTGTTAGCATTCCATTGACTCCCATTCATTTTGGCGTCACTTTGACAGCGAATAACTTTACATCTGAGTCGTTTAAATACTCAATTTGTCCATTATTTATTTCTAAAGAAACACGAAAATGTATAAAAGGCTCCATTACCTTGTATCTTACGTTAAGGCCCCGTAGAAGCAGTTTTTGTAAAAATAGGCTAACGATTGCGTCATAACACACGACTCTCTGTCGCACAGTAGAGAGATTACCGTATGGACAGGAGGAGAAGCTCGCAGTCAATCGGGGGGACGTGGAGGCAAAATGACCAAATAATTCATCAGAATACTTAGCAAAAGTTTCTCCTGCTCCAGCTCATGGACAGCTCCTACTCACGCTCTCCGTCTCTGTGAGTTTCGGAAGGGAATGATTCAGATTTCTCTCGGCACAGCTACTAGAAGACAGACGGGTTGCTCACGTCACATCTACGTCGTCAAGCTCAGTGTGAGTCTGCGCAGTACGCTCAGCCATCAGGAAGAAGTGCTTCTAATTGACTTCACTTTTCTCCGTTGAATCCAATGGGGTCGCTGTGTCCATTTCTTTTACTGTCTATGGTACTTCCCCTTGGGGGAATCCCCGCCGCCATTTTGAAGTGCGTTCCACTTCGTGTAGTGGACGAGGGAAGTTTATGGACAGACCCTCGTTCCCTCGATTTTAACCAAGTCTACTTCATATGTATGTAAGCAATGACGTACATCCGAGTGAATGAGACAGAGGGAAGTTAGCGAGTGAAGGGCATGAATATTTTGGACTGGACCGCAGCCCTTGTGTGTGCGTAGAAAGAAGTCGTCCGCAGCCGCTCAAAACAACCCTCCTGAGCGCAAGGCCACGGTCAGTGTTGTGTAAGGTACCGTTAGGCTCTAGGCTGTTTGTGTTCATTTCTGTCCTGTCGCTGTGCAGACAAGTTTTGACGAGTTTTATAGTCTTGATATTGTTTCTTATTCAAAAGTGGTGACGTACCCAACCTAACTCAGCACCCCCAGCCTAAAACCTGTCCCCGCGCCCCTGTGTGTTCCTCAGGTGGGAACGGCGCGATACATGGCTCCAGAAGTGCTGGAGTCCCGGATGGACCTGGAGAACATCGAGTCCTTCAAACAAGCGGATGTTTACTCCATGGCTCTGGTTCTGTGGGAGATCGTGTCCAGATGCAGCGCCACCGGAGGTAATGAAGCCCGTCCGTAGAGTCCACACACACACACACACACACACACACACACACACTGAACGACAACATGCTACACAAACACTGAACGACAACATGCTACACAAACACACACACACACACACACACTGAACGACGACATGCTACACAAACACAAACACTGAACGACAACATGCTACACAAACACACACACACAAACACTGAACGACGACATGCTACACAATCACACACACACACGGACATACACACAAACACTGAACGACAACATGCTACACAAACACACACACACAAACACTGAACGACAACGTGCTACACAAACACACAGACACAAACACTGAACGACAACATGCTACACAAACACACACACACACAAACACTGAACGACAACATGCTACACAAACACACACACACACACACACAAACACTGAACGACGACATGCTACACAAACACACACACAAACACTGAACGACGACATGCTACACAAACACACACAAACACATGGACATACACACAAACACTGAACGACAACATGCTACACAAACACACACACACTGAACGAGGAAGTATGGAGAATCTCCATAGATCTGACCTGATCCCGATCCACAGATCCCAGCAGTCGAGGGCTTTATAATCTCTGAAGAGAACTGTTGGAGAAATGATGTGTATTTTTCTAACCTTCATCCTTCCCTCGGGTAATTTTGAATCGAAACTTTTTTCTTTTTTTTATTAAAAATTGAGTGTTCATCAGAGTCAAGTCAAGTCAACTTTATTTATATAGCGCTTTTCACAATACAGATTGTATCAAAGCAGCTTCACAGTATTAAATAAAATAGTACATCAGTGTTAGTTTCTAGTGTAAAACGTCCACGTTTGGTAATGCTGATCAATAGTTTTGTTGATTGATTAATTAAATTAAGTATCCCCAACTGAGCAAGCCAAAGGCAACAGTGGCAAGGAACAGAAAAACTCCATCAGGTGACCCAATGGAGAAAAAAAAAAACCTTGGGAGAACCCAGGCTCAGTCGGGGGCCAGTTCTCCTCTGGCGTTTATGAACTAGAGGCCGGATTGTAATTTGAACTGTAAGATTAAAAATATTATATGAATGCCTGGCTGAAGAGATGCGACTTTAATCTAGTTTTAAACTGGGAGAGCGAGTCTGAGCAACGAACAGTATCAGGAAGGCTATTCCAGAGTTTTGGAGCTAAATGTGAAATTGCTCTCCCTCCTTTGGTGGATCTGGATATCCTAGGTATGACCAAAAGCCTTGAATTTAGTGATCTTAAAGAGCGCGATGGATTATAGTGCGATAGAAGATCGGTTAAATAGACTGGAGCTAAGCCGTTTAGGGCTTTATAAGTCAGTAGCAATACCTTGTAATTAATACGGAGCTTTATAGGTAACCAATGCAGTGATGATAAAATCGGTGTTATGTGATCATATTTTCTTGATCTAGTAAGAACTCTAGCGGCGGCATTCTGGACTAACTGTAGCTTGTTAATTGAGGATGCAGGACAACCAGCTAATAAAGCATTACAGTAATCTAGTCTCGAGGTCATGAATGCATGAACTAACTTTTCTGCATCAGAAACTGATAGCATATTACGTAGCTTAGCAATGTTTCTAAGGTGGAAAAAGGCTGTTTTTGTAACATATGAAATATGATTTTCAAAAGACAGGTTGCAGTCAAGTATAACACCCAGGTCTTTTACTGTAGAGGATAAAGTAACAGGACATCCTACGATGTTAAAGTTGTATTGCGAGAGGTTTTGTAGGCGGTTTTTTGAACCAATAAGTAATACCTCTGTCTTGTCTGGATTTAATAAAAGAAAAATGTGCGTCATCCAATCTTTTATATCTTTAACCCTCTGGGGACCAAGCTGTTTTTGGGGTCCTTGAGATTTTCTGACATGCTCTGACATTTGTGCTTTTTTCAGTTATTTATAAACATAATGGCAAAGGTGTAAATTCACTCTATATAGCACAAACAGGGCTACCATAATATGCGAGCAACGTGTATGTAGATGTTTGTATTTTTAAGAGAATAATGTTTATGCGTGGTTATTGGAAAAAAATTAAAATGAAAGTTGCTGAATTAAGACCACAAAACACATATTAAATATGTGTCCACAAGACTTTTGACTAATGGATGTTGTCCCTTTGAGTTCTAGCTTCAAAATTATGTGAAAATAGTCTTGCTTTATCGTTCACAAAAAAAATACATTGATTTAAATGGTGTAAAACAGGTTTTGCTTGGAAAGCCAATATGCGAGGGGGAGGAGTAGTTTACACCTTAGATTACAATGTCCCACCCACTCTGCATAATGACTCTGCATAATTAGCCATTCATTCAGGTGTGACACTGACTGAGCCACAATGCAAGGACAAAAGATGTATTTAGAAGAAGACTTATATTGACCATTTAAGATTTCGCTTACATCTCTCTTGTAAATATGTTTTGCTATTTTATTAAAAATGTTACAATTACAACAATAATTAAAATTTCAACAATATTTCAAGTGTACTCTTTCTTTGTAAAAAAGAAAAAGAAAAAAGATTATAGGCCTACATTTTATCATATGTATTCATTATTTTGAATATAGCAAAACGGCAGACACAACTTTTTCTAGTATTTTAGACATAAAAGGAAGATTTGAAATGGGTCTATAATTTGCTAGATTATTATGATCTAATTGTGGTTTCTTAATGAGAGGTTTTATAACTGCCAGTTTAAATGTTCTTGGAACATGACCTAAAGATAAAGACGAGTTAATAATATTGAGAAGAGGCTCTTCCACTACAGGTAACACTTCTTTCAGTAGTTTAGTGGGTATAGGATCTAATAAACATGTTGTAGTTTTAGATGAAGTGATAAGTTTATTTAACTCTCTTTGTTCTATAGTTGTAAAGCACTGTAATTGTTCTTGCGGGGTGATAATTGAGGCTGAATTATAAGGCGCAATTGAAGATTGAACGTTTACAATTGTGGTTCTGATGTTTTCTATTTTCTCAGTGAAAAAATTCATGAAATCATTACTACTGAACTGTAACGGGATATTTTGTTCAGGCGACATCTGTTTATTTGTTAGTCTAGCCACGGTGCTAATTAAAAACCTAGGATTGTTTTGGTTATTTTCTATTAGTTTGCGGAGGTGCTCAGCCCTGGCTGCTTTTAGGGCCTTTTTATAACGTGACACACTGTCTTTCCACGCGATTCTAAAGACCTCTAAATTAGTCTGTTTCCATTTACGCTCTAAAATACGGGTTTCTCTCTTCAGAACATGCGTAGTATTGTTGTACCATGGCGCTTTAATTTTCTCTCTGACCTTTTTTAGTCTAATAGGTGCAACAATATAGCCTAGAAATCTAGACGCACCCTAGCGGCAGCAAAATGTATTTTGCAGCCAGGTGGGTCTAGACACTCTCAATAGACCTTCTAGCTGCAAAAACCCAAATTGGGTCAGGCCAATCACAACGCGTATAGAGTAGGCGGGGCGGGCTTAACATAATGACGACTGAGATGTGACGGTTCCCTGGCTTGAAAACAAAGAATGGCTGCTGGCGAACAGTCTTTCGAATCGGCTTTGGCCGCGACTCTGGATGACTTGGAGTTAAGTTTTTCTTTGAGAAAAGAGCAAAGAACGGCACTTAAGTCATTCTTTAAAAAGGAAGATGTGTTCGTAGTTTTGCCGGTGTTACACCAGATTCTGTGACCGTCATAATATGTGACCGTAGTGGGCGCGGTTGTCACTGCGTGCTCCGTGATCTACGCAAACAGCGTAACTTCTGACTATAAGCCAAAGGTGAAGTATTTACGACACGTTTGTTTAGAAATGCTTTTTTTTGCCTGTCAGATATGGCAAAAGTTGAATCTATCATCTAACGTTAGCTCAGCTGTTGGGAAAACGCTCTGGTTGGTTGAAGCGGTCCTATTGCGTGCAGAGGGAATTTGAAAGACAGCCGTTTATCCCGCCCCTCGGATTGAGCGTGTCTATGGTGAGTTTCCAGACCTAACATCTTGATGTAGGTCTGGCTTGCCAGGCTAGCAACAATATCCAATTTTCCAGAGAGAATGGTGCTCATAGTGCTAGTTAATTCCTCAAGTTCATCTGCTTGTTTGGGTTCACTGAGCAGCAGCTGAGACAGATCGGATAAGCAATTTGAAAAATGATCTATGGTGGATGGAAGGATTGTTCTGCCTAATCGATAACGTGGCGCAGCATGATATATTACAGGAGTACGTAATATGCAGGTTACCATGTAATGGTCAGTGACCATCATCACTTTGTGGAATGATATCTATATCGGTTGGATCGGTTCCATGTGATATAATTAAATCGAGTGTATGATTAAGACGATGAGTTGGTCTGGTGACGTTTTGCTTGACCCCAAATGAATTTAATAAATCTGTAAACGCAGCCCCTAACACATCATTTGGATTATCTACGTGTATGTTAAAATCTCCAACAATTAATGCTTTATCGACATTGACTAATAGGTCTGAGAGAAAATCTGCAAACTCTTTTAGGAAATCAGCGTAAGGCCCTGGCGGTCTATATACGGTAGCCAAGGCTAGAGATAATAGGGATGTTTTTCTAGCATCTAAGAGCGTAACATTTAGTACAAGTACTTCAAACGAAATAAACTTATAACCCGTTTTCTGAGTAACACTGAGAATATCTCTATAGATTGTTGCAACACCACCGCCACGACCAATCAGACGGGGCTCATGCTTATAGGAGTATCCTGATGGAGTAGACTCATTTAGACCGAAATAATCATTTGGTTTAAGCCAGGTTTCAGTAAGGCAAAGTACATCGATGCTATATATAGAGGGGGTCCAAGACCCCAGGACTTTAGTCGCACTTGAACCACAAATACACAAATTGTTTTAATAAAATTTGAGGATCATTTGACCCCCTTAGGAATGAAAGGAATGTGAGGAATGCTTCAGTACACTCAGAAAAACCTAAAAATGCTAAAACTGTAAGTGTATCTGAATGCACACTGAAGGGGAATGACTTTAGGACCCAGCGGAACAGCTCCTTCGCTCCATATAGAGATATATATATCAAGAGGCCAGCAAGAGTCATGAAATATCAGGTTATATATCATATTTTTCCACTAGAGGTCGGCAGAGACACCCAATGTAAGAGATTTTCAGCTGAATTAAAAGGGTTATTACATGAAATTGTGAGTTATTTTGAATTTAAGTTGAAAGAATGTGAGGAATGTGCTTAAATTACTATTTATTTATTTATTATTTACTGATCAAATCTAGTCATTTTAAGGTAAATTAAATGAAAAAAAAAGCAAAAAATGTAAAAAAAATGCATGAAAAATAGAAAAAATATGATCAAAATGACAAAAAATAAACTTTCTGGACAAAGAAAACATTACGTATAATTTATAAAGGATGAAGGTTAGAAATAGAGCAGCTCGTCTGAGTTAATATAACATGCCTTCCTGTATGGTTTATGTTTTTGTTATTCAAAAGTGGTTTATGTCAGATTTGAGTGTACATGCAGGAGGAATAGTGTTTGTAGAAACCCTGGTGAAACACTTCCCATAATGCCTTTCTCTAGTGATTGCCCCGCCCACTCTCTGCAGAGAGCTGTCAATCAAACTCATCACATGCTGTCAGACTTTGACACATTCGAGGTTTGACTGATGTGTGTGTGTGTGTGCGCAGATGTGCGGGAATACGAGCCTCCGTTCGGGAAGCTGAAGGAGCATCCGTGTGTGGAGAGCATGAAGGATGATGTCATCAGAGATCGACTGAGACCCGAGATACCGGCCAGCTGGAGCAACCACACGGTAAAGCCCGCAGTACACTTCTGTTTTTAACACACACACTGCATGCGCACTGAACCTGGTTTGCAGTGATCAGCTGTTCCACAAGATGGCAGCACTGGCCTGATGTTTCACAGCAGAAAACACAACTAAAGACTGAAACAGTTGATCATATACGCCTAATATATCAATACATTCAATATAAACACCATAAAGCAAACATAGTCATAATCAATCAACAGAAGATTTTATTTAATTCCATAACAGCCTTTTGAAGTTTAATAATCACATTAGGCCATATTGTAATTCCCATGATTAAGACTTTTCTTATGCCATGTAAATGTATAATAATGTATGACCGTAAATGTGATGAAACTGTGTGTGTGTGTGTGTGTGTGTGTGTGTGTAGGGCGTTCATCTCCTGAGCTCCACCATCGAGGAGTGCTGGGATCACGACTCCGAGGCCCGACTGACGGCGCAGTGTGTTGTGGAGCGCTTCAGTGACATCATCAGCTCTGACATCATCAAGAGCACAGGGGATTCTGGGAGCGACGACAAGTAGAGCGATCGCCTGATCATGGACATGCAGACACACGTGTGACACGCGCACTTTACAGGAGCAGGAACATTTACACACGTCAGGACGGGGGATTTACTCAGCTAAACTGCAGGAAACTCTTCCTCAGTGTTTCTGTCTCGTCTTCCAGCACAAACATCTAAACACTCTTATATCAGCACACATTCACTGGAGATTCACTATGACTGAAGATATTAAGTCTTGTTTTCTGAAGAATTTGTCAAAATTAATCAAGAAAATCTGCGAATGGAGTCGGAAACAAACTTGATTCAAAGGAAAAAGACATTTTTGGCAGATATTTGTTCTTGTTTTTAATTTTGATTTATATCAACTTTATATATTTGTCTTTTTGTTTCTCTAGTAAATGTATCTTTATTTAAGAGTGTTTCGATGTTTGTACTGGAAAACGAGACTTTTTTGCAGTGTATGAACTCATATTCAGTATCAAGAGCACGTGTATGATGTCAGTTGCTCGTTATGTATCATTATCATTAAGCTTTCAGGGAAAATATGCTTCGCTGACGCGAGGAAACATGGAGGAAGAGGAAGTGAGGTCATATCTGGATGTGAACAATATTCAAACGCAAAGGATTCTGGGAAATGTGAACTCTGCAAGAACGTCCAAGACACTCTCTGTGAACTTACAGTATTATAAAGCCACAAAAACCTTAATATACCAGATTATAAATCAGATCAAATCCAGCTGATTTAAGTGTTAATTACAGGAAAATACATGACATTACCAAAGAGAACTGTGAGCCAAAGATGATCCGGATTAAAGAGATGAAATATGAATTATGCTGTATTGAGACTCTCAGGTTAAGCTGTTTATTAATGTGAAATACAGTCACGCGCGCCTTACAGAGCAAAGACTGATGTGTATCTCATTTACATGAATGCTGATTATCAGTTAAAATCTGTTAATAATATGAACTATCAATAACATACAGTTTATAAAAGCAACATTTATAAAAGAAAAAAGCACTTTTTTGTAATGCATATATAATCATTGTGAAAACTCATAAAATCATTGATTATTTGTGAATGTTATTGTGTGTTGTATTGTGTTATAAACTGCAGCTGATGCTTTAAATCAACATGAAATCAAATTTGATTTACTGAATTTACTTTCTTAATGCATGTTTCTGGTCATGCTGTTTCTGGTCATGGTTTCTGTAAATTTGTCTTCAGAAAAAACACAAACCTCTTAATTTTTCGTGCAGCGTCATATGAGACACCTGATGGATAAAATTAAATAAATAAACCAAATTATAGACGTAAATTGAACTACAAATACTTTTTCGTGACCATTTTAATCTCATTCAGTTATGGTGACCAGACACATTCAACAAACCAATTATTTTTTCTTTTTCTTTTTTTTTCAAATTATTCAGAATATGCTTATCGGGTTGTTTGTTTATTAAGGTTATTTATAACAATTCATTTAATTTAGAAATAATTAGAACAGCATTTAAATGTAGTGTTTATGGCCGCTGATAAACAGAAGTTCCCCGAGCAAATACGAACTGAATCATTTGTTCTTCTGTTTCGCCAGAGGATGCTCTTGCTTTTCATATGAGGTTGTTGGCAGCAGACCGACCGTGCATTCAAAACATTTACACTAATTATTACACATTTAACATTAACACGTTACAATTCGAGAGAGTTTGTTATTATGTTTTAAATAGATCATTACTGAAGCCCTGAACCGCAACGTAAAAAATAAAAATAAAAATAAAAAACGTGCCAAAACGCCGACGCTTAAAAAGTAGGTAGGCTACCTAATTTCCAGGTTAACATTCATCAACGGAAACCCTGAACCGCAACCAAGCAAGTAAGCAACGTTAAAAAAAAAAAAAAAAACACTTGTGGTTCAAGGCTTGATCACTGTTGACATGGAATTTAGATTTAGATAAGTTTCCTTCCTTCGTCGGGCGTTTTTGCAGCAGTATGAGCGGGCGGCAGGAAGACGCTTTTCACAGTTTAAAATGTTCAGGTGAAAGCACTCTTCTGAGCAAAATAAGTGGCAAAGATGGATCATACGATCTCGTTTAAAAACAGTTATTGTATATGCGTAGTATTGTTGGAGCTTATTTCTCACTCTTGTCTAAGTGATGCTCATCAAGGTAAGAGCATAAATCATTTGTTTTACTTCAGTTCAGATCAACAACATGACACGCGGTCAGTTAGGCGACCTGCAAGCCTAGTATAGGCCTACAACCTATTCATATTTAGTTTCAGCAGCCATATTTTCGCATATCGTTTACCCCAGGGTCGGGTATTTAGCCCATGCAGACGAATTTTTCGAAATGTGCAGTTTGGAAATCTTCATAGGCTGGGTGCGATTTCAGCAATGTTTCACACTGTAGCCTACGAGATCGCATGCGATGTAAAGCTCATATTTTTTCTAGTAACATTTTACTTTTTTTTTTTTTTTTTACATTTTACTCATGATACATTTTTATCATATCAACGCTTTTAATAAATCATTAGGGTAGAGTGGGGGAAAACGCCCCCCTTAAGGAAAATGTGACATTACAGTGAAACAAAACATAAATGTGACTAGAATTGCCATCCCGGTTTTGAGTGACTATGGCAGGGGGGCGTTTTACCCCTCAGCGTAGGGGGCGTTTTACCCCACAAGCTATGAGTTTTTTAAAAAATGTTTATTTTTTAAAATATAATTATATTCCTTATAAATAATATATGATCTCAAACTACAGACTTCACTATTCATCTATCATACATCACTGCGATATCCTGCAGAGCAATATTCTCTTAAACAATTTACTAATATCTGAAAATTATAGCATTTACCATGTAATCCTCTTCTCTTCAAATGTGTCGCTGGTGTCAGCTTCTCCATAGAGATTTGTATATCCCCGTTATCAACGTAGTGCATAGCAACAGTAAAAATGTATCTTGACTACTTTTAGTGGTTATTTTGGGAAAAACAGGTGGGGGGCGTTTTACCCCAGGGGGGCGTTTTCCCCCACTCTACCCGACTAGTTGAAGTTCATCCATCCACAGTAAAGCCAGTGATACTGAAGCTAGTTCTGCTGTGTTTATAGCATAGTTGTTCTTCTAGTAATGTTTATGTTGAATTCGGGATTTTCTGTGTCTCCAGAACCATCTGTAGCCTTATGTTTCTAAATACTGTACCCATAATCTCGTTATGTATTCAAATAACATATATTTTCCTTTCTAATCTCTAGCCATTTCATTTTCTTGTTAGTTATTTCTAAATTATCCGTTGACTCTAGAAATATCCAAGATGGTAAATGGTTTATAATATTTATCCCATATTAGCCTACTTCAGGTTTACTTAAAGGTATATTCCATACAAATCCTTTGCTTACATATTTTTCATATTCCCTGCAATTTTAAACTTTTAATTAACATGATGCTCATTTAGTTCTGTGCAGTTTTAATAGCATTTCATTACTTTCTTGTGCATTACAGTTTTTCTCAATTGTTAAAACACAATTTCTGAAAACATTAAACACAAAACTTCATCTTCAAGTAGCCTACTATTTACAAAACCTCTGACTTCGCTTGCAAAATGAAACTTTCATAGTGATCAAAATGAAATACACTATCAAGCAGTCAGTAAACAATACACCAAAAAATAGAAAACACATTGTTCAAAACATATAGTTCTCGAAAGATATCTATAGACTGCTATTCTGTTTGTAGACTTACCCGTGACACCTTACTGTACCATCAAAAATCTAATTTGTGACATACTGTATGACTGCACTTGAGTAAAAAAAAAAAAAAACATATAGTTCTCAGGGAGAAGCACATTTTTAATCTCAAAACAAATTTCATATTTTTCCGTCATTGTCTATTGATGAACAAAAACATGTTATATTATAGTAGCTCAAAATTGATCAGAAATTACTACTCTTCTTTGCTCTTTGCAATTTTATTTTTTGTTATTCCTCCTCCTTGTCCCCCTATTTTTACAGTACTGTACCCTGCATCTCATAAACTTGCCCTTTGTCTCTGTGATACTGTAATTCTTGTTCTTTGTTGATATGAACCTGCAACCAGTCAAAATCTATTGAGCAGTCAGTGCTGTTAACAAATGGAGAGCACAATGTTCAGGACATACAATGTGTTCATTGTACAGTATACAGCTTACAATGCACTGTACTACAGTAACAGGGACAAACATCAAAGGAGTAAACATGTGATCAGTGCATGTGCTTCTTCTTGTCTTTGGGCTGGGTCAGGCCCGGCCAGAGCACTTTGTCGACATCACAAGCAATATTGTCCCTCCTCCACCTCTTCCTCTCCTCCCCCTTTTCCTCTTTCTTGCCATCCTCCTCCTCTTCCTCTCCTCCTCCTCCTCCTCCTCTTTCTTGCCCTCCTCCTCCTCCTCCTCTTTCTTGCCCTCCTCCTCCTCCTCCTCCTCCTCCTCCTCCTCCTCACCCACCTTGCATATGCACTCGTCCTCGTCCTCTCACATCGTTTCTTCTATCCATTCTCAGACTTTCTCCTTCCCACCTTCAACAAACTGTTTGCTCTCTGAACTGGCTTATATTGGTTGTCACATCATTTGAAACAGGTTAAATCAGTTTTGAGTTTTGTTCAATCAATGACATGTGTTCTCTATTTGTATTTGATCGGGTTGCCTCTTGTGTTTACCAGTATGGATGATGTGCATTAGAGTGCAGAATGTGTTTTGAGAATGTGTTTTGCTGAAAAGTCTAAGTGAGATCTGCAAATTGTGTTTTAACATGTGAAATGGTTTAAGGTATTGACAACAGACTGCACAATTAGCTAAATGAGTTCAGGCAACTGAGAACTTTGTTCAGCCAATGGGTTGTAGTGTTTTAGCAATTGAGAAAAACTAAGTCGGTTTCATTGCTTCTATTCTAATTCATTAAAGCTCTGTGTTGAATTCTATTCAGTGTGATTTAGCTGCAGCTCTATATATCACACATTCATAATCTATAGTCCTCTTCAATGCTCAGTATATACTTATAGTATGAGAGATCCTCTTTTTACTCCCTATTCAAAATCTAATTAGATTTATTATATTTTCATCATACATTAACAATTTAATTTTATCATTTGTTTCTATTTATTAAAGCTGCAGTCCATAACTTTTTTTGGGTTAAACATTTTTCAAAATACATTTTTGAGCAAGTACACAACCATAGGGTGACCATATTTTAGTTTTCAGAAAAGAGGGTGGGGGCGTGGTTTGGGGAGGCGTGGTTAATGGGTGGGGGTGTGGTTTGGGGAGGCGTGGTTAAGGGGTGGGGGCGTGGTTTGGGGGTGAATGCATCAAAAAACACTTGACAAATGCATTCACAACCTTGCAACTATGTTATTGTACTTTAATACATAAAGTAATATGTTGTTAGCATCCCATTGACTCCCATTCATTTTGGCGTCACTTTGACAGCGAATAACTTTACATCTGAGGTGTTTAAAGACTCCATTTGTCCATTATTTATTTCTAAAGAAACACGAAAATGTATAAAAGGCTCCATTACCTTGTATCTTACGTTATGGCCCCGTAGAAACAGTTTTTGTAAAAATAGGCTAACGATTGCGTCATAACCACGCGACTCTCTGTCGCACAGTAGAGAGATTACCGTATGGACAGGAGGAGAAGCTCGCGGGCAATCGGGGGGACGTGGAGGCAAAATGACCAAATAATTCATCAGAATACTTAGCAAAAGTTTCTCCTGCTCCTAGCTCATGGACAGCTCCTACTCACACTCTCCGTCTGCTCGCTCATTGTGTGTAAACAGAGCCGCCCACACGGCAGCCTCTCAGGGATTACGTCACATGTAGCACCGCATGTGTAGATTGCCCTAGTGCTGATCAATTTAATGGCCCAATGAAAAATAATGAAAACCAGGACATTTTCATCACTTTATAAAAAACAGCCAGGATGGCCAGGACAGGACGTGAAAACAGGACATGTCCAGGGAAAACAGGACGTTTGGTCACCCTACATAACCAGCCAGTGTTCAAAACTTGCCTTAGCTCGATTCAAAACTGTAAGCTTGTAATAATGTCTTTAACTCCAGTGGTACTGGTGGATTTCTGTGGGAAATTCAAGCATGTCTTTGCGTCATTGCGTCACATCTGTCCACATAAAGAAGAGTCTCGGCTAGTAGGCTATGAGTGTGAGGATGCTGGAGATTTATAGCCTTTTCTCACAGCACTTGATATAATTAAACGTAGCAATTTGATGGCGGATCTAGAAAGGTTCAAACGACAATCACCAGTGACAACTGGAGTTTCACCCGTTGTAAAATGCAAAAGACTTTGTTCGGACTAGTGGCTACAGGTAAAAAGAGACTCCAACCGGGTCCATGTGAAAACAAGGATATTATCGGGAGGGCTTTAAATGTAGTCATGCAATGCTGATGTTGTTAACATTTACAATTTGAGAACAAAGTTAAATTTTCAAGGTTTGACATGATATGATAAGCGATCGTTAGATTTAATCAGCGCGATTTACTACAATGTTTTTTTTCCCTTAGTTGGTCAGAACCTGTAGCGGAGATAGGGTGGGTGCATGGGTGCGGTCGCCCCAGGGTCCCGTGCCAATAAGGTGCCCCTCAAATGCAGCCGATCTTGCGTCACTGGACAGGAACATACATATTGACAAGGACAAAGTGGTTGGCAGATTTGCCACCATGAAGGAGTGGAGTAGGCCTATGAAGATTTAATAATAAGGGACCATGATATATGTATATAGTTTTGTTAGATTTATTTGTTCTGGAGGATCGTTAACAACAAAATGGTAAGAAAAAAAATCGTCTTTAAAAATGTATATTTTAGTTATGAATAAGTCACTCAGTCAGAATGTTATACATCAGTTGTTTTTCTCAAAGTTTTCATCCCAGTTAAGTTAAGTTTTCATGTAATTGCCATGTCAATTATATAATGTGGCAATGATTGAGCGCACTTGGCCTGTTCAGCACCATCGCTGTCAATCAGATGCCGCTGTCCATGGTGCTGTGTCTTTTCTTTGTGTTTTATTTAACATATAAGCTTACTTGGCTCAACAAGTGACACATTATTACATATGCATTCATCAGATATTTTATGTTTTTTTAACGGTTTTAAGTTTAAAATTACTTTGGTAGCAGAGGGCCCCCGTGATGAAGCTCCGCCCCCACTGTACTGACAGTCTAGCTCCGCCCCTGTTCAGAACAAAAGTGGATTTCGCTTACTTGTTCAGGTTGACATTTGCCGGTGAAAATTCTTATTTTGGTCATACTTCCCAAAAGTATAATCTGTGATTGCGAATGCCAGTATCCACACCGGTGGCGACTGACAGACGCACACTCTCCTCAAAACAATGGATTCATCCGCACTGACGCGGCACGTAAAGCTGATAATTCCTCGAATAACTGCAATTGCAGATTTTGAACAGAGATGGCGACAAAGGGGAAAAACAGCGGACTGCAGCTTTAAAATGTCATAAGAATTTGTAATATTGAAACTCCTTTATTGAAATAAGGTGTAATTTTTTACCTCATTCCAAATAGCTCTATTACCAGCATATATGGGTTATATATTTATTTTACAAAGTATTGGACAATAATCACTTCCTAGGTTGTCTGTTCCTTCTTTCCATTCACTTAAACTTGCAGGGTATCATGATACTATTGTAAGGTCAATATTGGAGATTTTGTTTCTTGTAATAGAACTTTTTAAATAGTTGTGTCCATATTGATTCATGGTGATTTTAAAACATCTGATCACTGTTGTTATATATTCTTGAATGGATAACAGAGAATGTGTTGTTTGTGTTTCATATGTTCCTCAGAGAAACACTTCCTCCACTACAAGTTTACAGTCCTGACCAAATCAGACTCATTCCCAGAGTTCAGTGCTGTGTGTGTTCATGATGACAGACGGATCAAACACTTCAGTAATGAAGAACGAGTCTGGATTCTGACTGATAAAGACTGGACCAAATCTCTTCCAGATCCTCCTGATTCTAGAGACTGGTTCATACGTCAGATCAGGACTCTGTCAAACTGCACAGACTCACTGTGTTCTGGTGAGATTCATGCTTTACTCTTATTAATTATCAGACATTATATTTACTGAGTTTCTCATGAGTGTTGTTCTGTGATTGTAGATCATGTTCTTCAGAGAATAATTGGCTGTGAACTGGAGAAACTTCCTGATGGATCAGTGAATCTGACTGTCTTTGATGAATATGGATTTGATGGAGAAGATTTTATATCCTTTAATAATGACACTATGCAGTGGATTGATAAAAACCCCAAAGCCAAAGAAACCAAAGAGAAATGGGATCGTCACACTGGACGCAACCAGTTCCTCAAGCTTTTCCTCAAGACCTGTGTGAACTGGATCTCAACTTTTGAGAACACAAATAAGAGTAAGTTGTGATCAGATCACTTTAATTATCTCCTGTCTCTGTGTGTGAGTGTGACAAGTTCAGCAGGTCATCATTCAGTGACAATTAAATACTGATGAGTTAATGTGTAAAACTGTTAAGGACACATTCAGAAATGTTGAAATATCTTTTTAATTTTTTTTTTATTTAACTTTCTCTCTTTGTAGGGACACATCAGCAGCCCTTCACATTATGAAACACTTTTATGAAACAATTGTAATTATAAAAATATATGTATGCAAGGGTTCCCTTTCAGTTGGCCACATTCAAAGTTACATCGACGTCAACCGACGTATTGGGATCTCGCCTGAGAGCCCAATCACCTTTGAGTGTAAACTAAATGAGCTAATGAAGATTGGCCTGTAAGATTTGCATCTCGCCCTCCGTCCCGCAGCACGGGTATAAATAAAGAAGCAGATGCAATGCACATTTTCCTTTCACTTCCACAGCAGTTGTTATTCTCAGTATATATGATGCCACTTGGAAATATTATAAGGAAACATTGAATTAGTTTCCATTGTTATGCTGATGACACTCAAATATATATTTCATCACGGCCAGATGAAAACGCTAAATTATCCAAATTGACAGAGTGTGTTAAAGATATAAAAGATTGGATGACGCGAAATTTTCTTTTATTAAATCCAGACAAAACAGAGGTACTACTTATCGGTTCAAAAAACCGCCCACAAAACCTCTCACAATACAACTTTAACATAGTAGGATGTCCTGTTACTTTATCCTCTACAGTAAAAGACCTGGGTGTTATACTCGATTGCAACCTGTCTTTTGAAAATCATATTTCATATGTTACAAAAACCGCCTTTTTCCACCTTAGAAACATTGCTAAGCTACGTAATATGCTATCAATTTCTGATGCAGAAAAGTTAGTTCATGCGTTCATGACCTCGAGACTAGATTACTGTAATGCTTTATTAGCTGGTTGTCCTGCATCCTCAATTAACAAGCTACAGTTAGTCCAAAATGCAGCTGCTAGAGTTCTTACTAGGTCAAGAAAATATGATCATATAACACCGATTTTATCATCACTACATTGGTTACCTATAAAGTTCCGTATTAATTACAAGGTATTGCTACTGACTTATAAAGCCCTAAACGGCTTAGCTCCAGTCTATTTAACGGATCTTCTATCGCCCTATAATCCATCGTGCTCTTTAAGATCACTTAATTCAAGGCTTTTGGTCATACCTAGGATATCCAGATCCACCAAAGGAGGGAGAGCATTTTCACATTTAGCTCCAAAACTCTGGAATAGCCTTCCTGATACTGTTCGTTGCTCAGACTCGCTCTCCCAGTTTAAAACTAGATTAAAGTCGCATCTCTTCAGCCAGGCATTCATATAATATTTTTAATCTTACAGTTCAAACTACAATCCGACCTCTAGTTAATAAACGCCAGAGGAGAACTGGCCCCCGACTGAGCCTGGGTTCTCCCAAGGTTTTTTTTTTTTCTCCATTGGGTCACCTCATAGATATAAACACTAGATGTCGCCTTGGGGTTCTAAGCATGCGTCAAAACCGCCACCATCTTGGAACAGGGGTCTTGTCATAGGAAGTAGCTAGGTAACGCTGCTTTCTCCGCCTGTACTTCGAATTCATGGATGATGCCGGACTTTTGTGCTGCGTATGGATGTTCACACGAACGAAATCTAAACCAGACAGCAAGGGATTACATTTACTCTGTGGATGGCAGTAGTCAAGTTTTTTTTTTTTTTATAAGTTAAGTGTACATTTCTGTGCTTGGAGGAAGAAAATTAACTGTGATTCTCGCACAGAAAATTAATTGTGAATGTGCTGTACTCTTTAGATATTATTTGAAATAACCCTTGTGTTTAAAATGTACAATATGCAGGAGTTGATCCTCAATACCCACTTTTGGCTGTGTTGTTCCTAACTTTAGATTTTTTACCGATTGTACTAAAACTTTTTAATGAAAAAAAAAAGAAAAAAAAAAAGTGTGGCGCTTGTAACCTGTAAGTACGGTCCTAATAGTATGCTTGTCCTCTCCCTGTTAATCTTCAAACAGTACATCCATGATTATTATACATAGAATTCCACAAATAAGGCTATGTGTGCGTTTTGCACAAGGATAGCCTACAGTGGGCTCAAGGGCTTGTTTCTTCCTTGCAAACTGGGGATGGAGGTGTGGAAGGAGTCGGACACTGGAATTTGTGAAAATGTCAACTGTTTAAAGCCTTTCTTTAAAGTGAATTTCGTTTTGTATAAATTGTATCTTAATTTTAATCATTTTTTCATCAAACAATTGCCTGGATTTAGGCCTAACTAATAAGAAGCAAATATAACGAACAGACAATATAATCATGGAGGCGCCCGCGCGGTCACTTGCATTGCACGTGAACTGGAGCGCATCTCATCCTAACTCAACGAAACTCATTGTATGCCTCACACAGACATGAGAAATACATAAAATACACAACACTTGAAATGTCTTTAAACGAAATAATTAAAAACGAAAAGAAAAAGGCTACTCTCTGATTATGTAATCCATTATGTGCATTTCTCTCTATAGGCGCGTTCACTACGAATATGGCGATCGTCAACTTCATCTTTGCAGCCGAGTCGACGCTGTAAGAAAACACTAGTTTATTAATAAAAAAATCAATGCACGCGTGTCCCCGAATTTACAAATGCACATCTTGTTGCACGCACACATATTATGTCGAAATAACGAGATATTATGTTGAAATAACATTATTATTAATAATACATCTTTTAGAATATTTGATTGAATGCTAAATGTTGCGCTTGTTCAATTTAATAAAATTAAAACTTTAATTGTGATCATTAAAATAATTGAATATTAAATATTTAGTGGCCAAGTTTTGCTAATTTATATATATAGTAGCGATAGTTCATTCTAAGTTTACTCAAGTGAAAGAATGTGACTAATAAACTTAGGCCTATAGCACTATGCATTATATTTTGAAAAAGAAGTAGATTATCTTAATATCAAAACCTTACATTTTCTCTGGACTCGATGATAAATACATGTCTGACCGTTGGAACGAAAAAAAAAAAAAACTAGAAAATCGCATTCATGACGATTTATGGTGATTTTATTTCCGTTAGACCTTTGCCTCCATTGACGCTGATGCATTAAAGAGGAGGGGCTCCCCTGTTCCAAGATGGCGGCTCTATTGACGCATTTGTTCCAATGAACTGCCGTAGCCAGGCGACATCTAGTGTTTATATCTATGGGGTCACCTGATGGAGTTTTTCGGTTCCTTGCCACTGTTGCCTTTGGCTTGCTCAGTTGGGGATATTCTGGGGATATCTAATTTGATTTTATCAATAAATTCCACTAGAAACAAACCTTGTTGTATTATTTTAATGTAATACTGTGAAGCTGCTTTGATACAATCTGTATTGTGAAAAGCGCTATACAAATAGACTTGACTTGACTTGACTTGACTTGTTTCGTTTCTTGCTTTCACCTCTTCCTGGGCGTTGACACAAGGCGACTTATATTTATATATTTATATACTGACAGATATTTGTAGAGATGTGGGTGGGATGACACATAACACGTTCGCTAGGTTCTATAGCCTTTGTGTAGAGCCGGTATTATCCTGTGTACTCGTTTCCCATAGCCAGTAAACACCGGAGACCCCGCTCAGTGTCGACTTGCTGTGCCAATCCCTTCCTATGGACTGGATATGTGCGCTTATTTGCTCCAGTGAGTTACCCGTTTGGCAAACCCTGTTGAGTTTCTCCACCCCTCTTGGCAGTGTCGGAGCATCCGACACCAGGCCTAACACTCGTATGCACTGGTGGAACCTGTGCTAGGCTGGGTATCCATATGTTGTGATGCCTACGGCAATCCCATATGTGTATACTCCCTTTCCATTTGCAGGGCACTGAAAGGGACAGCATAAATGACGCTTTATTGAGGATCCCAATACGTCAGTAACGTTGAATGTGACCGACTGAAAGGGAACGTCTGAGTGACGTCTGTAACCCTCGTTCCCT
The DNA here is from genome assembly GCA_021464565.1 of Rutilus rutilus. Taxonomy (NCBI): domain Eukaryota; kingdom Metazoa; phylum Chordata; class Actinopteri; order Cypriniformes; family Leuciscidae; genus Rutilus; species Rutilus rutilus. Next base: position 3,311,614 of record JAJAQA010000013.1, read on the forward strand.
GATGGAGGGAATGGAGATGTTACTTCCAGTCACCACAATAAATGTCACTGAGACGTTCCCTTTCAGTCGGTCACGTTCAACGTTACTGACGTATTGGGATCCTCAATAAAGTTGTTAGTTTAGTTTACACTTGAAGGTGATTGGGCTGTCAGGCGAGATCCCAATACGTCGGTGACGTCAATGTAACGTCTCTGTTCCCTCCTTTCGGGAACGAGGGTTACATACATTACCAAGACGTTTTCTCTATACTACTTGTCATCGTTTACTCACAAAATGTGTCTTTGTTTAATGAATATGAAGACTTTTTACACAAAGAGCCAAATTCTTTTAAAATGTTTATTTGCATACTTATTTTCTGCTCCAGGTTCTCCAGATGTTCATGTCTCTGTGAGTAAATCTCCTGATGATGAAAGTAAACTGGTTCTGGTCTGTCTGGCCACTGGTTTCTACCCCAGAGATGTTCAGATGTACATTAGATTGAACAGAATTAATCTTGAGGATCAAACATCTTCTGGAATCAGACCAAATGATGATGAAACCTTTCAGATGAGAATCAGTGTGAAGATCGACAGAAACCATGAAGGATCTTATGACTGTCTGCTCACTCACAGCAGTCTGACTGAACCAGTTACAGTAAACTGGGGTAAAGATCACCATTAATTCAGTCTTGAGTAAATATGTGAAGAATGGCTGTTATACAGTAACACTGCTTTTGCATTATTGTCATATAAAACTAAATACAAGTCTCTCAGTATGTAGAAAGAGAACATTATAACACTGATGTTGCTGGTCACAAACAATTACAGTTCAAGTGCCTCAACTGTTCAAAACATTTACAATGTTTATGTTTTTATTTCATTAATTTTTTTTTTTTTTTTGCAGTTGGAAATTGTGCTGACTGTGAAACAGAACCTCAGAATCTCCCTTTAATAGTAGTATCAGTATTATTCAATCTAGCGCTACCTCTAGCTCTAGCTGTAGTCCTCATGTGTATTTGTATTTGCCCAGAGAAAAGCTCAAAAGGTGAGTTCTGAATATTGAACACTGTTGCTTTAAATGTCTTGATTTTAAACATCCTAGTTTTAGACATTTCTGAATGAATGATATTTTGACAGTATATACTGTATGACAGTAAAAAATATAAACTAGTAAAGATTTTGATGATGAGTTTTTTTAAATATTTTTTTATTTGATGGACAAGTCAAGATCAGTAACAAATGAGAATTGAAATGTGATATCTGTTTGTACTCAAGCTAAAAAAAAAAACATAATCTGCTGTATTTTCTATAGTTAAGATGAGCGGTAATGCTTATAAAAGTAAGAAGATGATGAAGAGAACGGCGTGTTCACATCCTTCACCCACAGGTAAAAGGATTTTACTTTATGTGGACTACACATTGTGAAATGCAGCTTCTAAAATAAACCACAACTGGCATTTTGAAAACCACTGCATTGTACTGAGCCTTCCTAAACGTCTCCCAGGCCTCTCAACAACACACACGACAATGTGCTTTTCAAAATCTCAAGTACCATTCACTGCCATTATAAAGCTTGGAAGAGCCAGGATATTTTTAATAAAACTCTGATTGTGTTTGGCTGAAAGAAGAATGTCATATACACCTGGCTTGAGGGTGTGTAAATCATGGGGTAATTTACATTTTTGGGGCTTTTTTCTTCTTCTGTTTTCAGTTTTGTTTTTGTTCCTTCAGCCATCAAAGATCTCTGCTTGTGTGTCACCTCTACTTGAATCATAATACATAAAAGTTTCCACGTTTATATAAAAAGCCTTGCTTTCACCTATAAAGACATTTACGCTGAGAAACAAATCACTTATAAATGCAGAAAAGATTCTTTATGGATCTTTGCACTGCATGTGGTCATATAATCGACTCATTCCTGTCGAGGTTCTTTGACTTTTTGTTGTAGGCTACAATTTTTAGTGGTCAGTGTAGAGAAGTCTTTTTTTACTAATCTAAGAATAATGAGGAATTTAATTACTTTGAAAACGTATGTGGTTAAGAGTGTATGAGCTGTGCTGAGGGCCGATCTTTGTTGAAAGTTTCAGTATTATTACTCAGCGTGTTTGTATTGTTCATACAGAAAAGAATTTGAAACTCTTCACCCGACACCACAGGCTCATCAAACCCACTCCTTCTTTCCTCTCTGCCTCAAATTACTTTAAATTGTAAACCATGTGCATTTTGAGTCATCTTTATAGCGTTCTATTTGAGAGTGAAAGCTCTTGGATCGAGGCTTCAGGTTATTTTGCTTTCCAAAACCCTCTAAAAACCTTGATATCTGAACATGGTTAATCTGTTCCATGTTTTAAATAAATGTGTGAACATGCTTTAGTGAGGTATATTGTTAAACATATTCTAATGATCTGACGTCATTCTGAAACGGATGGTTAAGGTGATCTTAATATATAAAGAGACACGGGGGAAATTTGCCTCTTGAATATGTTTCACTCTCACTTAGTTTCGATGGGGAGAATCTTTAACATTTTCAGCAGCAACAGAAATGATGACGAGATCTCCGAAAAAAAAAGGTTTTCAAAAAAGTTTTTCAGCCTCTTGTTCAGAAGAAACACTGAGATATATCATCTGCATGTGAATTTAAAGCCAATTGTTGTAAACTAGCAGTTATTTAATGTTTCATTTGTGTGAATTTGAAGTTGCTTTATTTTGACATATGCAGAGCTAATATCAGACAGTCCGGAATAAAGAGACGAGACGGACTGACAGATCAAATAAACACATGATTGATAGCCTATGATTTGTCTGATTTCTTCAAGCAGTCGTATTACCGCTGTCTTAAAGTGAGTTTTGAGCTCAAAATGATTTTAAAAGTCTTTAATGCCGTTTTATTTAATGGATGTCAATGGAGAAGAAGCTTCACTACACTGAATAAACCGCCTTTGTGAAGAAATAGCTTATAATTTAATGAATTGACTTTCTGTCCACTAATCTTCAACATGTTTTACGCTAAACAATACTTCTGTTGGGAATGATATGTAGATTTTACGATAATAAATAGGTTATTTTATAAGAGAAGGCAGAGGAGGGAATGTCGCGACAGATAGGACTCATTTACGGCATTACCATAGTATTATAGTAATATTGAGTGATATTGTATATTGGCTAAAGAAAGTAGCCTAAACAATAAAGTTTTCTTTCTTTGACTTTCAGGTTTGACCAGTTATGCTAAGACTTGAATACCTGCATGTATATGCATATGACACTGATATTATGCATTTTAATAAATAAAGACAAAAATTAATAATTTAATTATAAATATTGTGTTAAATTGAATGTTGTTTAATGAAAATAAAAAATGAAGTGTTCTTTCTATCGCTGCCAGGTTATTGTATTGTAATGATTTATGACTGCTGTGTGCCAAATGATGATGATATAGTGCTTTTTAATGAATGATGGTAAAAAAAAAAAACTAAAAAAAAACATATAATTTTAATTAATTAAAGCCAAGGAATATAGTTCACCCAAAAATGAAAATTGTCATAATTTACTCACCCTCAAGTTCTTCCAAACCTGTATGAATTTCTTTCTTCTTCTGAACAGAAAATATGATATTTTGAAGAATGTCTGTAACCAAACAGTGGATGAGCCCCATTGACTTCCATAGTATTATTTCACCAAATATAGAACATTTATTCACAAGGGTTAGAAAATCTAACTTAAAAAAAATAAAAAATAATAAAAAAATGTGTGTATATATATATGTGTGTATATATAATTTTTTACAATTTTGTTTTAACTTTTAATAAAATTTTATATAAACTTTGCGGGCACTGACGTCACTGCCATTACACGATAAGCTGAGGTGCCTCGCGTGATCAAAGTTAGGTCCAAGTTAGCCTGGTCGGGTCTCCTCTAGAGACAGAAAAACCTGTCGCTCAATTTCTATAAGGACACGTTGACTTCACATGGAAAAACAGAAGTCAGTTAGACAGACAGCAGAACACTGATGGACAGTAACAGTAACAGGTTCAGAAACACTTTGACAGTCTGGCGCCATCTAGCGGCTGTCTAAGCGATGCGCTTCAAGGTAAGAATAACAGAGTTCATTTGTTTTACTTTTGATACCATTTTTTTTTTTTTTTTTTTTTACTATCTTTTATAACAGTCTTTTATGAACTTGTTCTTAGACTCCCGTAAGGGTGAGCACTTCAGTCAATCTGTATTTATAGCTATATTTTACTCAAACTAAATTGACCCGGAGTGCTTAAAAATAAGAAATATTGTAAGTAAGGGAAAGAAAATGCATCCATATCCAAGCTCGATCTCATCTCACAAAGTGGACGAGGGAACGATACCAGAGCAGAGTTTGAAATCAAGCCAGAAAGTGCCATGTTGTTCGGTGTTTTGTGCCAGTAAAGTATTTATAGAGCTACAATACAAGCTTTTATAAATGTGGGTTAATGTTAATTTAAATGTAGGCTATTGTTGTTTGTTCATTAAAAAAATGTTAAAAATGTTCATGTTAATTAAAATGTTAGCTCAAATGGTTAAATGTAGGCTATATAATCAAAACATTTTTTAGTTTTCTTTACAAGCTGTTAAAGACCTGTATAAAATGAATGCCATGATGTGGACAACATTAGCTAACTTAAATGGGGTAAATGTGTTATGATGCATTTTAAAATTTAATTTAATTTAAAATAAGGTGCAAAGCAAATTTGCTTTATGCTCACTAATGGAAATGTTAGCCTAATTCAAAAGCGAAACTATAACAGGCAGACACAAAAACTGACAAGTAGCCCCCGTTCTACTGTGTGGTAGGCCTATGCCTATCTGATTCTGAGCACAATAATTGGGCGTATATGTAAAATAAAAACATAAAACTGACATACACACAACTTCACACAATATTGTTTTATTGATAACAACTAAAAAGATATGTCTTACTCGCCTTTCTAAAAAATGTGTCAAAATATTTGTCATGCCTGGATTTGTTAACTGCAATTGCCGAAATTGGTCATTTGAGGTTGGACTGGGCTACAAGAATTATCATCAGTCAAAAAGTAGATGGCTGTGTCTCATATGACCTTGTTATTCGTACACGCTGTGACTATACAAATCACAACATGTAAATAGGAAAATGTTGGCGTTATTTTGTCACTTATTGGGAGCAGTATGCTAGCTGGAGCCTTTTACCTCCAGTGTTTGTGCTAAGCTAGGCTAGCGGTGGGTGCGTCAGACAGAGTTACAGAAGATGAAGAGGGTGTGTGTGGACTTATCTAACTCTGGGGGATACGGTGAATAAGCTAAAGTCCCCAAAAGTCGGCGTGTTAATTTAAAGGGATGGAAAGATGAATGTGTATTTAAATTGGGTCATTTATGTAGTAGAAATGTGAAATAATTTTAGAAGTTGGTGCCTTCTAGACTGAGAAAAGCCAGAAGATGTATTTTTGGGTCATGAAAGACAAAAACTCCCAGAATGCACTTGCTTCGCCGAGGCCACTCCCAAGCCACGCCTACCAGTTAGGCTACTAGTGACTCGAAACTGGAAAGACGGCGTTTTATCGTGAGATCCCCCTATGGGCGGGTTGAAGACATGCGGGACGAGCTCCTCCTACTAGCTGGAGTCTCTCACCTCTGGACAAAAGAGCCTCCAGTTTCTTTCCAGACACACAATACAGAAATGTCTGGTCTCAGGGGGACATGAGGGAGGGAAGCACGGTCACTCGAAAATACTACCGGGTTTCTACTGATACAAAGCTGAATGCTAATCGGTGAAGTGTCCCTTTAAGTTACATAGGAATTAATCAGTTACCAGTAATAAGCGCAGAAAGAGACAAGGTATTCATAACAAACAAGTATTCATTACTTCGATGAACTAATTGTTTCTGCATTAAATTAGTGTTTAAATTAATACCTTTTTCACTAACTGGGATTTTGTATATTTCTGAAATACATAACTTAGACAGTTTCCTCTGATAACAGATGCTCTACTGAGGTATCTAAGGGGAACAGGATTGAACAGAATATAATACAGTGCATCTTTCTTTTTTTACTTTACTCTCTGTGTTAGGGATAGGTTGTAAAGTTTCATTGTTGTTACAGTCATGTAGCCATGAACTAGCTCACCTTAGCTAACAGGCAAAACATTAGCACTAACAACTTGCATGAAAAATATCTACACAGACACAAAATAACCATAATTTAAATCTGATGAGTTTAACTATAAAGCAGAAATTGCCATTACAAAAATAAACAAAGTAAAACAAAGTTACTTTCATGCCTCAAAATTGATTTTCCACTCTGACATCTGCTGTTTGCCACAGGGCTCCACTTTATTACATGTGGACTGTACTGATTGGACAGATTGGAATTGTTACAACGATCCCTGGTCTCTCCCATAGACTGTAAAAAATATGGACAAAGCGTCTGTGACGTCACCCATAGACTTCTGAAGAACGGTTTTGAGGCCGTTTATGGGGGGTATGGGCGGCGCCATATTGCAATACAAATGTTCAGAAAGGATAACTTACAGGTATGATGTGTTGTGTCAGATCATGGCCGAGACGTCAAATTTCAGGAATTCCACTCGGCGCAGCCTATGCTCGTTGTCAGCTGTCAATCAAGCTGTGAATCGCGCCCTTATTTGTCATACATTTTATATCTAAATACGATCTAAACTAACGAGTTAGAAAAAAATTAACCCCCCTCACAGTTGTCAGGCACTCGGAACCTATCGAAAAATACAATAAAAGTCCATGGGACCAACCTGTAAAAACATGAATTTATGCTGTGAAAACGGACATTTTAACATGGGGGTGTATGGACATTTGCTTCCTTTTGGGACCTGCCCCTAGCGGATTTTCGATGTATTGCAGTTTTTCGCACTTCCGGGTAGGCTTCATTTTTCAGATTAGAATGTTGCCGCTTGGTCTCTCCCTACTTGAGAGACATCCTTCAAAAACAAGGCTGTGTCGTCAGCTAAGTGACTTATTATCAGTTCAGTATCACTAATGGTGATTCCTTTTAAAGGGCTTTCTCTAATATATTAAGAAGCTGTGTAGCTATCAGAAACAAATATGGGGATATTGGGGATCCCTGCGATTCAGAGCAAATCTAGAGATGTGCCACTGCTGAATTTAATAGAGCTAATGCCATTAGTGTCATTTTTTTTATAGATCTACAAAAAGACTCACCAAATCCCATCTTGTGAATAAAAACTCATGTTCTAAGTAATCAAAAGCTTTCTAATAGTCCAAGAAGAGATTAAAACAATCATACGACAGATAACGTATAAAATATCCGAAACCAAACATATATTATTAAAGATGTGCCTTTTTTGTAAGAAACTAGATTGACATTCATCAATCAGACTGTTTAAAACACATTTCAGTCTTTTTGATAAAACCAAAGCAATTATTTTATAGTAATTATTTAGCAACGTAATTGGACGCAGCTATCAATTAAAAGGAGATCTTTATTTGGTTTTGAAATAAGGGTGATAAGTCCTTGACACAGGGTTGGAGGAAGCAAAGCTTTTTCAAGGCTCTCCGTAAAATCTTCAAATGAAAAAAAGAAGCTATGGTACACTTCACACACCTGTCCAGTTGGTGACGGTAAATGCACCTTATTATCTGGTTTACCAACTGCCATAAAATACCTTAAGAAGAAGAAGAAGAAGAGAAGTTGTGTTTGGACAAGCAGCTCCGCCATCCCCCCACCGTCCCAATTCCACAGTCGCAACATTTTTTTAACGAGCCATCCTGCAGACTGTGCTAGTATATCTCAGTTGTCCGGCTGTAGCCTAAGCTGCCAGGATGATTTTTTTTCTGGAATACTACTTTTCGCCTAACCAGTACGACACCAGTACAAGTCCGCGGTCTGATGTATAACTGCCAAAAATGGTTCACACGTTCTCGTTTAAAACATTTTTCATACAAGTAGAAATAGTTTGGATTATTTCTCACTCTTGTCTAAGTGATGCGCATCAAGGTAAGAACAGAGTTCATTTATTTTACATCTGATCAGCAACAGAGAAACACGCAGTTAGTAATTGTATTCAAACTGGCTTCTAGGGTTTAGTATTTACAATTTTGTGGCTATTTTATGAAGGTAAAAGAGTAGTAAAATGCAATAGCATGTAGGTGTGAATTTGAGAACTTGTACAATAGATATTCGTACTTGTAGGCCTACGCTAATTTACACTCACAGCTCCAATGTGAAAACCTGTAAAATAAAAATCTGAAGTTGGATGTTTAGATTTGCACTCGCAGACAATAGTCACAAACCTGTATTCTGAATATGAAGCTGCAGGCAAGTAGTCACAAATGTGTAAAATGTCGTTCACAGGAATAAAATGACATGCACCAACTTGTAGTGCATATTTGCACTTATTCTTACATTCATGCTTGCAGTACATCTAAACTTAGGCACTTGCAGTTTCTCAAATCTGTCACTGCTATTTCATATTTCATGCCTTTTGCAACTATTTTCACGATATATTATATGCAAAACTAACTTGTGCACTTGCAAACTGAGTGGCAGCAAGAGAGAAAGGCGGGGGAGGTGGGAGAGTGCAAAGGAGTCGTTTCATTGGTTGGCGCCTGGCCAATGAAATGGGACTTTTGTACGGAATAGAGACAGAGCGCATTTAGGCCACGCCCACACGCAGGGGGAAAACAAACCAACCGTCCCCAGAGCCATAGAGAGAAAAAATAATCGCATATTAAATCGCAATCGCAATATTGGTAAAACTAATCGCAATTAGATTATTTTCCAAAATCGTTCAGCCCTACTATACTCTATTGCAATTGAACGTAAATACGTTTACTACTTAAAAACATCAAAGCTAAACATCATATCTAGTCAAACCGCATCACGACATCGCTACAAATACAGATTAAAATCAGCGAACATCAATGTATAGGCTTAGGCTACGGTACCTCGTTTCAGCGACGTTTGGTGAAACAGCATGGAGTGGATGTTTTCGGTTCAGATGCTGAATCATTGAAGTCGTACTGTTGTGGTAGGCCTATGCCAGGTCTACTTTGCAGTAGACACATTGCACCATGACCTTGTTCTCTTCCTTTTTAAGTATGTAATGATCCCAAACTTTAGGACATTCTCTATGGAAGCTTATGAGTAGCAAATTTCAATTTGAGATGTAATATGCAAAATGACAATGCAAAATGTAAAATGGCAATGCATTTCTGTATTTCAATTTTAATTTTCCAATACATTTGTGCAACGTTTGGTGCAAAATGAAAATTCAATTATATAATTTACATTTGCCATTTCATACACCAGTTTTAATATGTAAATTGAATACATATTGTAACGCTTTATAAGTTGCAAAATTAAAATGTATTACATAAATGATTAGATATGTTTGCCATGTTCAAGCAAAAACTGTAGTCAAATTGTAATTTAAATGTTATTTTTTCTTAATTGCATTTACACTCACAGTGTAAATTTTGAGGTGTTTTGAGGTGTTGGAAGGAAACACGGCGGCGGCAGAGGTGATATGAGCGTTACATTCACTAGCAGATGAAGTGGAGCATGGACAGAAAAATGGTAGTGTTTCCGAAGATTAGGGTATTACGCGTCTGCAGGTGATAGAACCAGTACGATGTTGGACCGTCTGGGTCTGGGAGAATGTTCTGCCTTATCAGGCGTCAACATTATGCTGCGCTGCTGTTGTCTGATGCTGGACTGTGTTGATGGTTTCATTTTGTATAAAATATTCTCATTGTCTGATACATGCTTATCTTTATTCTTATTACTATTAACTTTAATACCCAATAAAGTTAGAGATCCCATAGTTTTTCCTTACAAATGCATAGGCCTATTACCCTGTGATCACATAAAAAGCCCTTCGGTATTAATAGCTACCTAAAAACGTGACCGCAATTTAATAACAGACTGTAATGTTCAATAAAGTGACGAATGTGATGTGTGACCATCATCTCTGTTTATGCAGCTGTATAATCATAAAATATGAGGCAGACATGCGAATCCCCTTTCTATTTTTTAAAGCATATTGATCAGGTATTAACAGAGGCGGACAGAGTACACAGCTTCATTACTTGAGTAAAAGTACAGATACCCCTTGCTAAATTTTACTCAAGTACAAGTAAAAGTACTACAGTCAGATGTCTACTTAAGTAAAAGTACTAAAGTACTTGTTTTTAAAAGTACATTTTCTAAATATTGCATTACTACTGCCACAGTGCTTACATTGGTAAACACAGCAAACACTTGAAGCGAAAACTATCATTAACCAGTCCCTCCAGGATTTCGTGGGCCTTTTTTGTGATTGTTGTGGCCTAAAATGCCTGATGTTGCGGCCACTTTTCTAAAAAGTTGCGATGAAAGTTGCGATGTTCTTTGGCATTTGTTTTTATAGGTTAAAACGGCAAAGGTAGATAGATTTTTACTTAAAGGGATACTTCACCTCTGTAAACATGAATGTGTATTTAAATTGGGTCATTTATGTAGTAGAAATGTGAAATTATTTTTGAATTTGGAGCCTTCTAGACTGAGAAAAGCCAGAAAATGTATTTGTGGCTTATGTGGATGAAAGACAACAACTCCCAGAATGCACTTGCTTCGCAATTCTGACTTTATTTCTCAGAATTGCGAGATACAAAGTCAGAATTGCGTGAAATAAAGTCGCAATTGCGTGTTATAAAGTAAGAATTGCGAGATATAAAGTCAGAATTGCGTGAAATAAAGTCAGAATTGCGAGATATAAAGTCGCAATTGCGTGTTATAAAGTCAGAATTCGGACTTTTCTTCTCGCAATTGCGACTTTATATCACGCGATTCTGACTTTATAACACGCAATTGCGAGTTTATATCTCGCAATTCTGACATATTTTCTCAGAATTGTGAGATATAAACTCACAATTGTGAGATATAAAGTCCAATTCTAAGGGGAAAAACTTTTTTTTTTTACCTCAGAATAGTTTATCTCACAATTCTGACTTTATAACACGCAATTGCGACTTTATATCATGCAATTCTGACTTTATATCTCCCAATTGCATAATATAAAGTCAGAATTGCGTGATGTAAAGTCGCAATTGCGAGAAAAAAAGTCAGAATTCTGACTTTATAAGACGCAATTGCGTCTTTATTTCACGCAATTCTGACTTTATATCTCGCAATTCTGACTTTATAACACGCATTTGCGTCTTTATTTCACGCAATTCTGACTTTATGTCTCGCAATTCTGACTTTATAACACGCAATTGCGACTTTATTTCACGCAATTCTGACTTTATATCTCAAAATTCTGAGAAATAAAGTCAGAATTGCGAGATGTAAACTCGCAATTGTGAGATAAAAAGTCAGAATTCTGACTTTATAAGATGCAATTGCGACTTTATTTCACGCAATTGTGAGATAAAAAGTCGCAATTATCTCTTAAAATGTTTTATTCTGTGGCGGAAACAAGCTTCCATAGTTCCCTTACGAGAACGTTGTCTCGTACTGCGTTGCAAACGCTGTGGGAAAACTCCTTTTCTCGAGAATATTGAAGCCTTTATTTTAAAACGCATTGCTGCAGCACAAGCGAGAGCATGAAGCTCGCGCTCGCGCGCTGATAGGCTGTGCTGAGGCAACTGCACAAACCAATGGCGAGAAAGCAGAGGCGCGCGAACCAATGAGAGCGATTGGCGCCCTGCCATAATGTAATAATGTCTAATAATTATAATAGCTTAATAGCTTATTAATAATAATAATAATAATAATAATAATAGCTTAATAATAATAATAATTAAGCTTAACTTAAAGAAAGTACACTTTCATCATAATTTTTATAAACACACTTAAGTGCACTTTTTATAAATGCACTTTTTAATAATGTCTAATTAAATGTTTCTTAAAGAAAGAACACTTTCATGACAATATTTATAAACTGTTTTAAAAACTGTACTTTGTAATGTCTACTAAGTTTTACTTAAACATACATTTTAAATAATTATGATTTATAGTGTTTTAAATGTATTAAAGTTAAAGTTATAAGTTATTAAAGGAAATTTATTTTGATGTATTGACTAATATAATAAAATAACAGGTTTAATGGAAAACATTAAAAAATATATATTAATTCCAACTCAAGTGTGTTGTTCAAAATTAATTTGTTAATGTATTTAAAATGTTTTGTCTATAATATATACTGTGTGCATTATGCAGTTGAAATGTATTTTTCCAATACATCTGCTTATACAGTATAATCCAGTACAATTTATTGTTGACATTTTTATCACCAGCCCTTGCTCTATGAACTCATCTATAGTGTCAGCTTTCTACATAATATTTGAAAAAAAATTTAATATATGAGAGGAGCCTATAGTATGTGTTGTAGCTACTTTAAATCTGTGAACATAATACTTTCATTATCATTATCTTGTTCTAAGTCAATTAAACACACATTTAATTGTATTAATTGCGAGCAAAAGTTAAACAAATGTAAACAAAATGAATTTGCATTTAAATTCAGTTAAAATACATTTAATTTTAATCACACTACACTACATTGAAAAAAAAGATTGACTTTTAGTTAGGTTAATGAGTAAAGTTTTGTGAACTTACAGAGTTTAACAACACAATGAGTTAGAACAACTTCAACTTAAACAGAAAAGCTGAAATAACATTTAACCATGCATGATATATGAATATGTTGTTTAATGCGCATGCGCGAGAAATACTACGTCATTATGACGCACTACTTCACTAGAGTTTGAAAAAAATGCGCTATGTTTTGCGTTCCGTTTGCGATGCGTGATGATACTGAAGCTAGTCAAACAAGAGAACAAAAGGAGCACCACGTTTGGATGTTTGTTTGCAGATGAGACGTTATGCAGCAAATAATCAGTCAAGTAAGTATATCTTGATGCTTTCTTTAGTTAATTTTTTTTTCCACCGTAACATGTCAGTTGCTGAGTGCATTTTAATCGCAGATATTATAAACTCAATTGACTCGGGAGGTGAATTAATCATGTTTTCAATAATTTATATATGATTGCATTCTAATAATGTCTTACATTGTAATGAAGGCGTGTGTGGTCGTGTTCGGGGAATTTGGTTGCTGATTTTTTATTTTTTAACTAAACCGACTTTTTAAATTATTTTAAACAAGCTACTAAAAATTAGCTGAATGCTGATCCAATATTGTAACACTCGAAGACGTTTACATTTAATACAAATAATAAATCTTATAACCACCATAAATATTTAATATGGTAATATATATTTATATAGGTAATATATATATATATATTATATATATATATAATTTAGGTAATAACCTCTAGAAAAATTGCTTGTAATGTGTTCAATTTAATTTTGTATTTAAAGAGTTGTTCAATTACTATTTGTTTTGGAATATGTAATATTTTTGTGTTTATCTGGATTTAAACATTCATTTTGCAGGATCAGTTCATATTTGTTATTGGAGACACAGTGCAAGCGGTGTGGAATCACAGACCTGTATTGATGAGGTGATGTTACAAGATTTATAATGACAGCACATCCTGATCAAGGTAAAACACTATTTTCAAGTCACTAACTATTCCTATAGCTTTTAAATGCTTTGAATCTTTTGCATGTGCAAGTAATAAATTCCCACACTCTAAAAAATGCTGGGTTGTTTTAACCCAATGTTGGGTCAAATATAGACTAACCCAACGTTGGGTTAAAAATGCAATTTAAAAATGGACAAACCCAGCCATTGGGTTACATTTTTAATGTAACCAATGCAATTTGTCCATTTTTTAATTGCATTTTTGTCCATTTTTGATTTTGTCCAAAATGCGATTTGTCCATTTTTAAACTGCATTTTTTAACCCAACGTTGGGTTAGTCCATATTTGACCCAACATTGGGTTAAAACAACCCAGCATTTTTTAGAGTGCATTTACACATGCCCCTATAATCATCATATATTTTATAGGTAACAAACCAAAGGAAGAAGGCTTGCAGCATTGCTGTGTCAACCGTGGTAAATACAGGAACAGGAACATCCTTCGTGAAGATAGCTATGTGGGGCAAGCTTAAAATGTAAGAATACCTTTCTTAATTTGCATTGGTCCTGGGTTGGCATGGGTCATATATCTATATTTGTGTAATTGATAAAGTTATGCTTAATTCCCTGTAAAGTAGCAATAAAAAGGTTCTCTATTTTGAATCACTTTAAGCCCAGTGTCAGTAAAGATGGCGTAGTCAGTGGAATCCTGGTGTTTGTGGGAAATAGAAGGAACCTTGCCCAACTTTCTACTACGATGTGGCCCTGGTGACTGAGGTAATCAATCACATCACACATTCATCTACAGTTAACAGTCAAAAGTTTACATACACCTTGCAGAATAAACTGCTTTATCGGGGTAGTACTAAATAAAAATAAAACATATACATTTTTTTGATCCCTTTTATTGCTAAAATTGTTAACATTTTGCAGATACTGCAAGGTGTATATCAACTTTGAAGCGCAACTGTATATCTATCTCTTTCATTCAATTGAGCCAAATATAATAATGGACTGGATCTGTATTATAAACAAATTTTCTGTTTTTTGTGTTTTAATTTTTTCTTCAAGGCATTTTTTCTGACTTTCCTGCATCTTTGAAACATTTCCATTCGCATAAACTCTGGAGAGCATCTGGGACATTGACATAAACAGCACTTTCCAACAACTTAAAAAATTGGGTGACAAATCATTTTGGTTTTTGTGCTTTTGGAGTTCTTCAGGTTTTTTTTTTTAAATTCTGTCATATACTCACCCTCATGTTGTTTCAAACCTGAATGAATTTCTTTCTTCTGCTGAACAGAAAGAAAGAAATTTAGGAGAATGTTAGTAACCAGACAGATTTTGGTACCACTGCCTTTCATAGTAGGAAAAGAAATTCATACAGGTTTGAAACAACATGAGGGTGAGTATATGATGACAGAATTTTCATTTTAAAGTGGAGTATCCCTTTAAGAGCTAAATAACAAGGTTCGGTAACACTTTTAATTTGGTCTCATTTGTTAATATTAGTTTATTTTTTAGCCAACATGATCTAACCAAGACTAATATTATCTTACTTATCTGACTAATAAATGCTTAAAGTATTATTCATTCTTAGTTCATGTTAACTGAAGTAGGTAAATAATATATTTTTGTAAAGCATTACCCAATGGTCTCGTTCCAAAACTGTTTGTGTTTATGCATAGTGTTTCTTGGGGTTTTCTTGTGCATCAACAGAAAGGTTTTTATGTATTTCTTTTAGAGATTTTGTCAGTAAATTGATTGACAATGTGATTGTAACATTGCATTTAATTCACACTTAAGTGTATTGTTAACTGACATTAAAGTATATTTTAAATCACATTAATTGCGTATCATTATATTGTGTAGTGCACTTTAACTATATTTTGAAGATATTAGAAGCAATTATGAAAGTATATATAAAGTTGTATTAAAGTTAAGTTGTTCCAAAAAATCACTCTTAATGGCAACTTATTGCATTTTATTTCAACTTAATATATGATATATTTTAAATTAATTGCACTTAATGTGCATTCAGTGTGTTGAAAACATTGCATTTAATTCACACTTAAGTGTATTGTTAACTGACATTAAAGTATATTTTAAATCAGATTAATTGCGTGTCATTATATTGTGTAGTGCACTTTAAGTATATTTAAAAAACACTAGAAGCAATTATGAAAGTAGATATAAAGTTGTAATAAAGTACCAATTAAGTTGTTCCAAAAAATCACTCTTAATGGCAACTTATTACATTTTATTTCAACTTAATATATGACATATTTGAAATTAATTGCACTTAATGTGCATTAAGTGCGCCGAAAACATTGCATTTAATTCACACTTAAGTGTATTGTTAACTGACATTAAAGTATATTTTAAATCACATTAATTGCGTGTCATTACATTTTGTAGTGCACTTTAAGTATATTTTAAAAACACTAGAAGCATTTATGAAAGTAGATATAAAGTTGTAATAAAGTACCAATTAAGTTGTTCCAAAAAATCACTCTTAATGGCAACTTATTACATTTTATGTCAACTTAATATATGATATATTTGAAATTAATTACACTTAATGTGCATTAAGTGCGCCGAAAAGATGGCATTTAATTCACACTTAAGTGTATATATTTCAATTATATTATTTATGTGATAAGTACACTTTATAAAAGTACACTTAAGTGCACTTTTTTTCCACAAGGGTATTACATCTCAAATTGAAATTTGCTACTCATAAGCTTCCATAATTCTCTGCCGTGTATGGACATCTTTACTCTCCGCCATAGCGCCAACTAAATTCAAAATGTATCACGCGCTGAACATTGAACAATCAGATCCCTGCGCGTATAGTGCATAGGAATTTAACGAGGCTTCGAGGCAGATTTTTTGCCTCTAGGAATTTTTGTAATCGAGTAACTCGATGAATCGTTTCAGCCTTATTAGTTATGTTATATATGATATTGAAACTTCAAAGTGTCCGTCGAGTATGCCAAGCTAAATTATTGCTTAGTTGCGCCATGGCCTGCCTCGACTGACATGTAGGGGAGACGGGATGGTTGTAACATGCACTGTAAAAAATTTGGAGTAGGAATTACTTGAAAAAAGCTTGCTAATTTTTTTCACTCAGAAAATGCTAGTAAATTTACAACGTTTGCCAAGTAAAACCTAAACATATTTATCAGTAGCTTTAATTAGAAATCTTTAAGTTAAATTTACTTGGAATATGTAATTAAGTAAACTTTACTTAACCTAGTTAAGTGAAAGTAACAAAGATAATAAGTCATTTAACTTGGCTAGTAAAAGGTCGATTAACATCAATTCAGTTGAAATTTCCTTTGCATTACATTTCACTCAAACAATAATATTGAATTATACCAATCATTTATAGTATGTGCTTTACTTAGATTATCTAAGTAATTTATACTACATCATGTCAGATGTTAAGTCTCATGTAAATGCAAATACAGTACCTCAATACTTGGTAGACAATACACAATGACGGTAACATTTGATGGATCATTTTTGTGTTTGAATGTGTCATTTTGAGCAGAAAATTTACTTGAAATGTCACAAAATGGCAAATTACTAATCCTGAAAACAAAAGCAATGATAAAACAGTGTAAATACAGCTAGAAAACAGTGAAAAATGAACCTCATTAATTATTCAAGGTCCAGTGCATGATGGGAACCCCAGTATCAGAAAAGTTGAGTAATTTTTACTTAATTTTATTGAGTAGATATGTACGCTTTCATTTCTACTCGCTTGAATTAAGTACTGATATGGAATTTACTTAGTTTTTTTAATTATTGCCTGGACTAACTTTTTCATGTAAATTACATTGGTTTTTTTCAGTAGTATTTACTTAACCAAAAAATCATTTTTTACAGTGTGGGGAGAGTTGTAACAACATCAATTCCACCAATTAGGGATAAGATATGAGTCATGTGATTGTCAAGGCTGGATACAGGCACATGCATGTATAGGAAAATATATATATATGTAGAGGAAAAAACTGATTTTGAGGTAAAAAAGTATATTTTGTTTAGTATCTGTACTATTGCAGATAAAATTGTATGACTTGTATTAGATTAAATAGTAGTTTCTTAGGCAATATGTGATGCATTTCCCCCCTGCTAATTTCAAACCACTATGCTAATACAGCTAGCTAAACATTGGTTGTAACACTTATTTAAAAAGTGTTACAACCATCCTCTTACTAAGAATATAACTAAGAATTTTCTTGATTTGAATGTTTTTAAAGAATAACTAGGGCATGGAAAAGAAAGACTGACAGAGGTGTCTCTGCCAGTGTTTTATATAAAGGGGTTTGCATGGAGCAATTTAACGACTCAAAGCCAAAGAAGGTTTTGGTGAAATGCGCCTGTGCAGTTTCTGGGCCCATCAAGCCTCATTACCAGCATCATTCATCTGTCAGAACTGTGACTCTGATTAACAATATACACACATAGACACACACATTGACATGTTAGTTTTTGTTAGACTTAAAGATGCACAAATATGTTCTTTAATCTGGTACATTGTAGTAGTGTTTATTAAGTATACCGTTAAGTACGTTTGTTTAGTAGATTAATTTACACACACAGACGTTTTTGTTAGACCTAAAGATGTACAAAGATGATTGGATGATTGGATGGTGGTGGTTTGCTTTTTGTGGATTTCATGTGAGTGACAGGTTGCCCCGCCCTCGTGTCGATGTTAATTTCATGGTGACCATCTGATCACTGGTGTAATGTATTCATTGACTGTATTACATGAAGTGTTTATGTGTTGTTTGTGTTTCATATGTTCCTCAGAGAAACACTTCCTCCACTACAAGTTTACAGTCCTGACCAAATCAGACACATTCCCAGAGTTCAGTGCTGTGTGTGTTTATGATGACAGACGGATCAAACACTTCAGTAATGAAGAACGAGTCTGGATTCTGACTGATAAAGACTGGACTGAAGCTCCTGAAGATCCTCCTGATTCTAGAGACTGGTTCATTCATCAGATCAGGACTCTGTCAAACTGCACAGACTCACTGTGTTCTGGTGAGATTCATGCTTTACTCTTATTAATTATCAGACATTATATTTACTGTGAGTTTCTCATGAGTGTTGTTCTGTGATTGTAGATCATGTTCTTCAGAGAATAATTGGCTGTGAACTGGAGAAACTTCCTGATGGATCAGTGAATCTGTCTGTCTTTGATGAATATGGATTTGATGGAGAGGATTTTATATCCTTTAATTACGACACTATGCAGTGGATTGATAAAAACCCCAAAGCCAAAGAAACTAAAAAGGAATGGGATCGTCAAACTGAACACAACCAATACCTCAAACGTTACCTCAAGACCTGCACTGACTTGATCTCCACATTTAACAACACAAATAAGAGTAAGTTCTGATCAGTTTATTTATCGTGTGTGTGTGTGTGACATTATGAAACACTATTAATTCAGTCTAAAATATAAATATATATAAAATCTTTGAAGGCTCTGTTCATATACAAAGGTTTTCTCTCTACTTATTTAATTGTGATCATTTACTAATCCAAAAATATTTTTTAATGAATTTGAAGAATATAATGTATATTTCTTACACGCAGAACTAAAATCTTTGTAAATGGTTGTTTGTTAATTGTGTTGTTATTGTCTGCTCCAGGTTCTCCAGATGTCTTTGTCTCTGCGTGGAAATCTCCAGATGATGAAAGTAAACTGGTTCTGGTCTGTCTGGCCACTGGTTTCTACCCCAGAGATGTTCAGATGATCATTAGATTGAACAGAATTAATCTTGAGGATCAAACATCTTCTGGAATCAGACCAAATGAAGATGAAACCTTTCAGATGAGAATCAGTGTGAAGATCGACAGAAACCATGAAGGATCTTATGACTGTCTGGTCACTCACAGCAGTCTGACAGAACCAGTTACTGTAGACTGGGGTAAATATATACATTTTAGTGCCTTATACAAATAGAAAATCATGATGATGCTGAAATAGAAAGTTTCTTGTAGACAACCTCGACTCACAGTTCAAAATGTCAATTTGTTTTAGCAGATTTTCATTTTTTTCTTCATTCTGCAGACAGAACCTGTGTTGACTGTGAAACAGAAACTCCATGGATTGTTAAAGCAGCAGCAGCAGCTGTAGTTTCAGCTCTAGCTCTCGCTGTGATTGGTTACTGCATCCATAAAAGAAGAATGTCAAATGGTGAGTGTAACGTGAAAAGATGTTAAAATGGGATGATAACGCAACATTTATGTGAGATGTAATTTTTACCATGTATGAGGTGGCAGAAAATAAACCGAGTTCTTCAGCGTATTGTCCACGCCAGCGGATTGGTCACACTTGTGACGTCAAAGCGTCCTGACGTCACAAGTATGTGTCACGGTTTATGAATTCACTGTCTCATTTCTCGTCTCGTATTTATGTGTGTGTGTGTTCATGTGGTCGTGGTCGCTGTTCTCGGCCGCTGATCCGCACGCCAGCTGATTCTGATCAGCGCGCCATCTGCAACCGATCAGCGTCCCTATTTAGTCTCTCTGTTGTCGCCTTGTCTTTGTCAGATCGTTGTGGATGTTCCCGCTTGTGTTTCCCTGCCTGTCACCTGTGTCCTTTGTGATCTCCGCATTTAGCACTCCTGGTTCGCCACGTCGCCGTCTTCCGGATCTCCGCTCCCGAACCACCACCATCATCACCATCATCATCATCATCATCATCATCATCATCATCATCATCATCATCATCATCATCAATCATCAATCATCATCATCATCATCATCATAATTTCTCCGGAGAGATCAGGTTGCAACCACAGTAAAGATGGTTTTTGCGTTTTGATATTCGTGTTTTTTTTTTTTTTTTTAAATAAAAGATACATACATTAACAGTGAGAAAGAAAGGATAAAAATAATAAAAATTCATTTACCGGGGTTTTGCCATTTTGCCTGCCTTGAGCCAGGGATCACAGTGGTGTCACTTGAGTCTAGGACAAATGGTCTAAGAGTTTCGTACTTTTGGTTGCTGTAGCGCCACCTATGGGTCACTCGGGGTTCTCCCCAAATTGAGGCCTACCATCTGGCCAGGTTTCAAGTCTCTAGGCCTTACGGTTTGGCCTGCACGGTGCGTTTTACGAATCCTTACAATTACAATAGGGTTTCAGCATTTCATGCTTGCTCGGCATGCTATGACACATATGCTCATAAATTTTTGTGAAGTTCTGAGTTTTCCTTTAGGATTTTGCCATGCCCTTTTTCTAAATGACCCTGTTACAGCCACCCAAATGCAAAAGTTCTTCTTTTTTTCAATAATTATTGATCTAGAGAGTCCACAGAACGGGGAGGGAGCAGCAAGACGATGACGACGTCAATGCGACACACCGAAGCAGTTTGTTTAAATCTATGGATCTACCTTCTACCCTCATGTTTGTCTTGCACAAGTGGCAATAGTCGCTGAACGCCATCTTGTACACATAAATCTCTGACCCATCGTCTTCTTCCTTGTCGAATTTCTGTCGCTCTACATACGTCATTTGGTATAATTGAAACAATTGGCTATGGGCTACGTACAGGCGCATTTGATAGACATTCGTAGCGCTCAATAAACGGCTCTGGGCATTCGTAAACCACGCCTCAAATACGAGAAAATTAACATGTGGAGACGTGGTCTGACGTTAGCCAGGCTAGCTTGAACCCCTAAAAATCAGTACAATTACAATAGGGTTTCAGCACTTCGTGCTTGAACCCCTAACAAGGGGGGTATACGGACATCACAAGAGATTGAAATAGGCTACACAAATCGATACAATATTACAGTTTGTCAATATAACAAATTAAAGGTTCTTTACAACAGCCTCAAGAATATTATATGTTTGAGAAACCTTTGAATTTAAAGGTTTTGACATTTTCTTAAAGGAAGAAAAAAAGGACCTTATATCAGAGGAGAATATTCTAAAATCAGGATTACAATGAATGGTTCTGGCTTTGTGAAGATGAAACTTGCCCAGAAGACTAAGTAATAGTACCGTATAATTAAGATTAACATCGTTAGATTGAAAATCTGATAAAAAAATTATAGATTCTGACATGGTTTGATATTCTGTATTCCTTTGGCTATTGGAGACATGTAGACATGCAAATAATATCTCATATCGTTATTCATGATTTGTGAATTCGTGTGACGCAGTCCTCCAGTCCGAAATACGTGTATTTTTTTTATACTAATTTTTATTTTTAAATTGCGTATAGCTCAAAAAGTCGGTCACTTAGAAGACTGAACCCAGTTTCATCTTGACCTGCTTGATTTGTGAATTTTTTCACAGCAAAGCTCTTGTCCATAAACCGTTTGGTAAGTCCACTAGACAGGAATTTGGTAAATAGCCGTTCTTCACGTTTAACATCAATTTATAATAAACACACAGACCGCTGGATTACAAAAACACTCGTTTTATATTGAGCTTGATTTGTGAAAACAGTTTTATTAAAATGTCAGTGTAACAGGGCTGAGAAAGCCATACACAAGATACACATAGCTTGTTATGATTGAAAAAAAAAATAGTTCATTTTAAAATTATGTACATAAAAGGTTTATTCATTATTAATATTTGTTATAGCTAACACATTTGGACAAGAAATATACAAATAATCTTTAATTTGACATTTTCAGTTTTTAAAGTACTTTCTCTTTCACAATAGCACATAAAAACAACATCACTGTCTTTAGTTGACCCTTTTAAAGAAACTTTTGTTAACAAAATAGCGTATTACTTTCCATTACAGCATCGTATCATGTGTGTATTTACACAACGCAAAATGTGCAGAGCCATGGACTGTTATCCTTGGTTACTGACTCCACCTACTTCAGGGTCAGATTAGTACATTTTGTATGTGCCCAGAGCAAGCAGCTATAACACAGGATCTGAATAACTCTGTAATAAGAAAATGTATGAAATATTTTTTACACATTATTTAAATTTTTTGTTGTGTTTATATAAAAATATGCCAGACAGACAAATAAATAACTTAATACTCACCCACAGTGCATTCTCAGCGATCTCTTTGCAGCCACAAAACTGGCAAACACTATCAATTGGCTGTCACGCAATCACAAGGGTCACTTTTAAAAATCACTTTATAATAGCAGTCAGTATTGAAGAATTTGGTTTGTCTTTAAAATTAAATTTAAAAGACACTATTTCACAAAAATAGTTAACTAACCACAGCTAAATGCTTTATAACCACCTGAATTAACCATAAATTACAGTTGAAATACATAATAAAGCATTTATTTACACACTAAGTAACTATTAGTATATGTCTAAATAATAAAATGTATGAATGTACATTTAAATATTTTGTTAATCATTTACTTACACTTTATAAGTGATGATTCTGATTCTGATTCACTGACAACTCCTAAATAACTGGTTTGAAAATAATGCATTACTTCTTTTAGACATGATAAATTTATCATTAATAAAGTATGAAAATACAATTATTAAACACATTATAGATATGCTTATAAGTCAAGAATAAATCATTTATAGCTGTATTTATAAACTGCTTATTAATGTCTGTTAATACTTTATAAATGATGAATTAAAAGTTTACTACCATTTACAAAATCAGAATCAGTAATTGAATCACTCAGGGAAGGGTTAACTGACCCCAACTGCACTGTGGAACCTTTCACAAATCACAATGGTTAATTTAATCACTCAGGGAAGGGTTAACTGACCCAAACTGCACTGTGGAACCTTTCACAAATCACAATGGTTAATTTAATCACTCAGGGAAGGGTTAACTGACCCAAACTGCACTGTGGAACCTTTCACAAATCACAATGATTAATTTAATCACTCAGGGAAGGGTTAACTGACCCCAACTGCACTGTGGAACCTTTCACAAATCACAATGGTTAATTTAATCACTCAGGGAAGGGTTAACTGACCCCAACTGCACTGTGGAACCTTTCACAAATCACAATGATTAATTTAATCACTCAGGGAAGGGTTAACTGACCCCAACTGCACTGTGGAACCTTTCACAAATCACAATGGTTAATTTAATCACTCAGGGAAGGGTTAACTGACCCCAACTGAACTGTGGAACCTTTCACAAATCACAATGGTTAATTTAATCACTCAGGGAAGGGTTAACTGACCCAAACTGCACTGTGGAACCTTTCACAAATCACAATGGTTAATTTAATCACTCAGGGAAGGGTTAACTGACCCAAACTGCACTGTGGAACCTTTCACAAATCACAATGGTTAATTTAATCACTCAGGGAAGGGTTAACTGACCCCAACTGCACTGTGGAACCTTTCACAAATCACAATGGTTAATTTAATCACTCAGGGAAGGGTTAACTGACCCAAACTGAACTGTGAAAGTTTTCACAAATCAAGCTCAATATAAAACAAGTGTTTTTGTAATCCAGCGGTCTGTGTGTTTATTATAAATTGATGTTAAACGTGAAGAACGGCTATTTACCAAATTCCTGTCTAGTGGACTTACCAAACGGTTTATGGACAAGAGCTTTGCTGTGAAAAAATTCACAAATCAAGCAGGTCAAGATGAAACTGGGTTCAGTCTTCTAAGTGACCGACTTTTGGAGCTATACGCAATTTAAAAATAAAAATTAGTATAAAAAAATACACGTATTTCGGACTGGAGGACCGCGTCACACGAATTCACAAATCATGAATAACGATATGAGATATTATTTGCATGTCTACGACACCGCACGGCGGGACAATAGCCAAAGGAATAGAGAATATCAAACCGCAAAACTATCTTTACTGCGGTCACAGACCGGCATTATAACAACTTTCATCACACTCAAATGTATCTAATATGATTAAACAGCACTGTGTTACTCCACAAAAACGACCGAAAGAAGCGAAAGCGGTATTATAAAAGCTCCACTGATCTCGAGCCGTGTGTCGCACTCGTCTCTCATTAGCAATCGCTCCAGAGGCTCGTTCCACTCCAACGGCTTGCATAACGTTCATAAAACTTTAATACATTTGTGAAAAAAAGAAAAGAAAGAAAAGGAAAGAACAGCTAAATAAGCCAACTCCCTTGCTAACATAAACAGGAGAAAAGGTCCAGTTCAAAAATAAATGGCACCCTCCTCCCTACTAACCACACAAATAAAGAAATAAATGATTAACTAGAAAAAAACAACAACAAACAAACCAGAGAGTTTGAAGAAGTTCAAAGTAGTTTGAACTTTAAAGTAGTTTAAAGTTTGATAGATTAGTTCGAAAGAAAGAATAGTTAGAAAAAAACAGATTAGTTAGAAAGGAAAAGAAAGATTAGTTTGATAGATAGATAGATAGATAGATAGATAGATAGATAGATAGATAGATAGATAGATAGAGATTCGTTTCAATGAAAAAAAATAGTAAGAAAGAAAGATTAGTTAGAAAAAAGAAAGATTAGTTAGAAAAATAAATAAATAAATAAATAAATAAAAAGAGATTAGTTAGAAAGAAAGAAAGATAGAATACTTAGAAAGAAAGAAAGATTAGTTAGAAAAAAGTTAGAAAGACAGAAAGAAAAAGAAAGATAGATTAGTTAGAAAGAAAGAAAGATAAATTAGTCAGAAAGATTAGAAAAGAAAGATAGATTAGTTAGAAAGAAAGAAAGATAGACAGATTAGTTAGAAAGAAAGAAGAAAAAAGATTAGTTAGAAAGAAAGATAGAGAGAAAGAAAGAAATAAAAAGAGAGAGAATGAATGAAAGAAAGAAATAAAGAAAGAGGAAAGTTAGTAAGAAAGAAAGAAAGATAGATTAGTTAGAAAAAAGATTAATTAGAAAGAAAAAGATTAGTTATAAAGAAAGAAAGAAAGATTAGTTATAAAGAAAGAAACAGATTATTTATAAAGAAAGAGAAAGAAAGAATAGTTTGAAAGAAAGAAAGATTAGTTTGAAAGAAAAGAAAGAAATAAAGATTAGTTTGAAAGAAAAATAGAAAGAAATATTAGTTAGAAAGAAAGAAAGAAAGATTACTTAGAAAGAAAGAAAAATAAATAGTTTGAAAGAAAGAAAGATTAGTTTGAAAGAAAAGAAAGAAATAAAGATTAGTTTGAAAGAAAAATAGAAAGAAATATTAGTTAGAAAGAAAGAAAGATTAGTTAGAAAGAAAGAAAGAAAGAAAGAAAAAAGATTAGTAAGAAAGAAAGAAAGGATAGTTAGAAAGAAAGAAAGAAAGATTAGTTAGAAAGAAAGATAGAAAGGAAAAAGAAAGATTGGTTAAAAAAGAAAGAATAGTTAGAAATATAGATTGATAGATAGGTTAGGAAGAAAGAGAAAGAAAGAAAGAAAGAAAGAAAGATCAGTTAGAAAGAAAGAAAAAAGGAAGAAAAATTAGTTGGAAAGATTAGAAAGAAAGAAAGAAAGAGTTTGTTTGTTTAGAAATAAAGAAAGATAGAAATAAAGATTAGTTTGAAAGAAAAATAGAAAGAAATATTAGTTAGAAAGAAAGAAAGATTAGTTAGAAAGAAAGAAAGAAAAAAGATAGATTAGTTAGAAAGAAAGATGGTTAGAAAGATAGATAGATAGATAGATAGATAGATAAAAAACAGTTTGAAGATAGATAGATAGATAGATAGATAGACAGAAAGAAAAAGAAAGAAAGAAAGAGAGAGAGAAAGAAAGAAAGATTGATTAGTTAGAAAGAAATAAAGATAGATTAGTTAGAAAGATTGTTTAGAAAGAAAGAAATAAAGATAGTTAGAAAGATAGATAGATAGATAGATAGATAGATAGATATAGTTAGAAAGAAAGATGGATAGATAGATAGATAGATAGAAAGATAGATAGATAAAAACAGTTTGAAGATAGATAGATAGATAGAAAAAGAAAGAAAGAGAAAGAAAGAAAGATTAGCTAGAAAGAAAGATAGAAAGAAAAAAGAAAGACTAGTAAGAAAGAAAGAATAGTTAGAAAGATAGATTTATAGATAGATTAGGAAGAAATAGAAAGAAAGAAAGATCAGTTAGAAAGAAAGAAAAAAGGAAGAAAAATTAGTTGGAAAGAAAGATTAGCTAGAAAGAAAGATAGAAAGAAAAAAAGAAAGACTAGTAAAAAAGAAAGAATAGTTAGAAAGATAGATTTATAGATAGATTAGGAAGAAATAGAAAGAAAGAAAGATCAGTTAGAAAGAAAGAAAAAAGGAAGAAAAATTAGTTGGAAAGAAAGAAAGAAAGAAAGAAAGAAAGAAAGAAAGAAAGAAAGAAAGAAAGAAAGAAAGAGAAAGAAAGAACATTTATTTAGAAAGAAAGATTAGTTAGAAAGAAAGAAAGAAAGAAAGAAAGAAAGAAAGGATGATTAGAAATAAAGAAAGAGATTAGTTAGAAAAAGAGAGAAAGAAAGAAAGATGGATTATTTAGAAAGAAAGATTGTTTAGTTAGAAAAGAAAGAAAGAAAGAAAGAAAGATAGATTAGTTAGAAAGAAAGAGAGAGAGAAAGAAAGATTGATTAGTTAGAAAGAAATAAAGATAGATTAGTTAGAAAGAAAGATTGTTTAGAAAGAAAGAAATAAAGATAGATAGATAGATAGATAGATAGATAGATAGATAAAACAGTTTGAGAGAGAAAGAAAGATTGATTAGTTATAAATAAATAAATATAGATTAGTTAGAAAGAAAGATTGTTTAGAAAGAAAGAAAGATAGTTAGAAAGAAAGAAATATAGATAGATAGATAAAACAGTTTGAAGATAGATAGATAGATAGATAGATAGATAGATAGATAGATAGATAGATAGATAGATAGAAAAAGAAAGAAAGAAAGATTAGTTAGAAAGAAAGATAGAATGAAAAAAGAAAATTAGTAAGAAAGAAAGAATAGTTAGAAAGATAGATTTATAGATAGGTTAGGAAGAAATAGAAAGAAAGATCAGTTAGAAAGAAAGAAAAAAGGAAGAAAAATTTGTTGGAAAGAAAGAAAGAAAGAAAGAAAGAAAGAAAGAAAGAAAGAAAGAAAGAAAGAAAGAAAGAAAGAAAGAAGGTTTATTTAGAAAAAGAAAGATAGATTAGTTAGAAAGAAAGAGAGAGAAAGAAAGAAAGAAAAAGAAAGAAAGATGGATTATTTAGAAATAAAGAAAGATAGATTAGTTAGAAAGAAAAAAAGAAAGATGGATTATTTAGAAATAAAGAAAGATTGTTTAGAAAGAAAGATTGTTTAGTTAGAAAAGAAAGAAAGAAAGATAGAAAGATAGATTAGTTAGAAAGAAAGAGAGAGAGAAAGAAAGATTGATTAGTTAGATAGAAATAAAGATAGATTAGTTAGAAAGAAAGATTGTTTAGAAAGAAAGAAATAAAGATAGAAAGAAAGATAGATAGATAGATAGATAGATAGATAGATAGATAGATAGATAGATAGATAGATAAAAACAGTTTGAAGAAAGATGGTTAGAAAGATAGATAGATAGATAGATAGATAGATAGATAGATAGATAGATAGACAGACAGATAGATAGATAGATAGATAGATAGATAGATAGATAGATAGATAGATAGATAGATAGATAGATAAAACAGTTTGAGAGAGAAAGAAAGATTGATTAGTTATAAATAAATAAATATAGATTAGTTAGAAAGAAAGATTGTTTAGAAAGAAAGAAAGATAGTTAGAAAGAAAGAAATATAGATAGATAGATAGATAGATAGATAGATAGATAGATAGATAGATAGATAGATAGATAGATAGATAGATTAGTTAGAAAGAAACAAAGAAAGATAGATAGATAGATAGATAGATAGATA
The DNA here is from genome assembly GCA_021464565.1 of Rutilus rutilus. Classification (NCBI taxonomy): domain Eukaryota; kingdom Metazoa; phylum Chordata; class Actinopteri; order Cypriniformes; family Leuciscidae; genus Rutilus; species Rutilus rutilus. Next base: position 3,339,904 of record JAJAQA010000013.1, read on the forward strand.
GATAGATAGATAGATAGATAGATAAAACAGTTTGAGAGAGAAAGAAAGATTGATTAGTTATAAATAAATAAATATAGATTAGTTAGAAAGAAAGATTGTTTAGAAAGAAAGAAAGATAGTTAGAAAGAAAGAAATATAGATAGATAGATAGATAGATAGATAGATAGATAGATAGATAGATAGATAGATAGATAGATTAGTTAGAAAGAAACAAAGAAAGATAGATAGATAGATAGATAGATAGATAGATAGATAGATTAGTTAGAAAGAAACAAAGAAAGATAGATAGATAGATAGATAGATAGATAGATAGATAGATAAAAACAGTTTGAAGATAGATAGATAGATAGATAGATAGATATATAGATATATAGATAGATAGATAGATAGATAGATAAAACAATTTGAGAGAGAAAGAAAGATTGATTAGTTATAAATAAATAAATATAGATTAGTTAGAAAGAAAGATTGTTTAGAAAGAAAGAAAGAAAGATAGTTAGAAAGAAAGAAATATAGATAGATAGATAGATAGATAGATAGATAGATAGATAGATAGATGAGTTAGAAAGAAAGAAATAAAGATGGTTAGGAAGAAATAGAAAGAAAAATCAGTTAGAAAGAAAGAAAAAAGGAAGAAAAATTTGTTAGAAAGAAAGAAAGAAAGAAAGAAAGAAAGAAAGAAAGAAAGAGAAAGAAAGAAAGAAAAAAGATTAGAAAGAAAGAAAGGATAGTTAGAAAGAAAGAAAGATTAGTTAGAAAGAAAGATAGAAAGAAAAAAGAAAGATTGGTTAAAAAAGAAAGAATAGTTAGAAATATAGATTGATAGATAGGTTAGGAAGAAAGAGAAAGAAAGAAAGAAGGATCAGTTAGAAAGAAAGAAAAAAGGAAGAAAAATTAGTTGGAAAGAAAGATTAGAAAGAAAGAAAGTTTGTTTGTTTAGAAATAAAGAAAGATAGAAATAAAGATTAGTTTGAAAGAAAAATAGAAAGAAATATTATTTAGAAAGAAAGAAAGATTAGTTAGAAAGAAAAAGAAAGAAAGAAAGAAAGAAAAAAGATAGATTAGTTAGAAAGAAAGATGGTTAGATAGATAGATAGATAGATAGATAGATAGATAAAAACAGTTTGTAGATAGATAGATAGATAGATAGATAGATAGACAGAAAGAAAAAGAAAGAAAGAAAGAGAGAGAGAAAGAAAGATTGATTAGTTAGAAAGAAATAAAGATAGATTAGTTAGAAAGATTGTTTAGAAAGAAAGAAATAAAGATAGTTAGAAAGATAGATAGATAGATAGATAGATAGATAGATAGATAGATAGATAGATAGATAGATAGATAGATAGATATAGTTAGAAAGAAAGATGGTTAGATAGATAGATAGATAGATAGATAGATAGATAGATAGATAGATAGATAGATAGATAGATAGATAGATAGATAGATAGATAGATAGATAAAAACAGTTTATAGATAGATAGATAGATAGATAGATAGAAAGAAAAAGAAAGAAAGAGAAAGAAAGAAAGATTAGCTAGAAAGAAAGATAGAAAGAAAAAAGAAAGACTAGTAAGAATGAAAGAATAGTTAGAAAGATAGATTTATAGATAGATTAGGAAGAAATAGAAAGAAAGAAAGATCAGTTAGAAAGAAAGAAAAAAGGAAGAAAAATTAGTTGGAAAGAAAGAAAGAAAGAAAGAAAGAAAGAAAGAAAGAAAGAAAGAAAGAAAGAAAGAAAGAAAGAAAGAAAGAAAGAAAAAGAAAGAAAGAAGGTTTATTTAGAAAGAAAGATTAGTTAGAAAGAAAGAAAGAAAGAAACGATGATTAGAAATAAAGAAAGAGATTAGTTAGAAAGAAAGAGAGAAAGAAAGAAAGATGGATTATTTAGAAAGAAAGAAAGATTATTTAGAAATAAAGAAAGATAGATTAGTTAGAAAGAAAGAAAGATTGTTTAGAAAGAAAGAAAGATTGTTTAGTTAGAAAAGAAAGAAAGAAAGTTAGATTAGTTATAAAGAAAGAAAGAAAGAAAGAAAGAAAGAAAGAAAAAAGAAGGTTGATTTAGAAATAAAGAAAGATAGATTAGTTTAGAAAGAAAGAAAGAAAGAAAGAAAGAAAGAAAGAAAGAAAGAAAGAAAGAAAGAAAGAAATATGTATTTAGAAATAAAGAAAGATAGATTAGTTAGAAAGAAAGAAAGAAAGATTGTTTAGAAAGAAAGAAAGAAAGAAAAGATTGATTAGTTAGAAAAGAAAGAAAGAAAGATAGATTAGATAGAAAGAAAGAAAGAGAGAGAAAGAAAGATTGATTAGTTAGAAAGAAATAAAGATTGTTTAGAAAGAAAGAAAGAAAGATTGTTTAGAAAGAAAGAAGGAAGGAAAGATTGATTAGTTAGAAAAGAAAGGCAAGGCAAGGCAAGGCAAGTTTATTTATATAGCACATTTCATACACAATGGCAATTCAAAGTGCTTTACATAGAAGAAATTAAAATAATAAAAAGAAATAAGAATAATTAAAACAGTTTAGAAGAATACAAAATAAAATAGAGTACAAACAGTCGGACGAACATTGGCACAGTGCTCATTCAGTAAATGCATAGTTAAACAGATGTGTTTTGAGTCTGGATTTGAATGTGACTACTGTAGGAGCACGTCTGATCTCCTCTGGAAGCTGGTTCCAGCTGTGGCTGGCATAATAGCTAAAAGCGGACTCGCCATGCTTAGAGTGAACCCTTGGTATTTCTAGCTGATATGATCCTAATGATCTGAGTGATCTGTTGGGTTTATATTCAGTGAGCATATCTGCAATGTATTGAGGTCCTAGGCCATTGAATGATTTATATCAGAGGTGGAAAGAGTACTGAAAATTTGTACTCAAGTACAAGTACCGTTACATTGCTGAAATAATACTCAATTACAAGTAAAAGTACTGGTGTCAAAAAAGTAATTAAGTAAAAGTACAAATTACTCTTCTCAAAAACTACTCAGAGTACTAGTTACTAATTACTTTTTAGCTGGCGATAGTTAATGCATTACCAATAAAAATATACAACCAAATCATAGATTTATGTAGAAAATAGCTACTTTTAACACATTTTTAGCTTATTGTCGAAGGATATTAATTAGTGGATACTGGAATTTCTAACTTCAATATGACACCTTGAAATATGTCAATATTCAGTAGGCCTAGCCTATAATTTTTAATACCATCGGGAAAACTACTACATACTAAATATTTTAATATCTACATTTTTGTCCATCCATTTTGTCAAGGCAATCATTATTTTCAAGCATAGAAAAGCACAACACTCATTGTAACAGTAATCTATTTGAATGGAAAAGTTTAATTCAAGTCTTCTGAAGAGACACGTCCACTTTATAAGGTGAGATTTTAATTTGGGCTTTTGTTTACATATTTAAACATTGATCAATAACCATTACAATAATCTAATATTTACTCACTCAGTGTATTTGTCTTTACAATAGGGTAACGTGAACTGTTGCAATAGCTCACACACAGCACAAGGAAGCTTGATTTCAATTCAAACTGAATTTAATTTGCAAAAAGACTCGATTTTTCATAACTTTTGACAGCGTTTAATTCAAGAGCATGGAGAGATTGGAGCTGGACGTCATTTGAGTCTGCAGTGAGAACCACTTGGAGAGATTCGCGATTACAAATATGACACACAGTCCGAGAGCGCACACTCAATATCCGAGTCCAGTTCATTCGTATATTTGAGAGCTCGCGTCCAGTTTTCTGCGATTACATGAATGTGCCCTCGCGTTATAATATTGTTCGTGACATTTGCCATTAAAATATGCCATAGAAACTTGCAGGTATTAATAAAATTATGCGTAATAGGCCTACCTGCAATCCCGCGCTGAGAGGAGGCGGGTGTGTCAAACTCGCTGTCGTTGAGATGAGAGAATGAGAACGCGCAGCTGGTATCGTATTGGTGTATAGGCCAAAATGAGTATTGACAGATATTTCAGTATTGATATGTATCAAAATATAGATATTTTGACAGTACTACTATGTAGTTTGTTGTTCCAAACTTTCAGTCCAGCCATTAATCACTCTGAGCTCCTCGTCTCCTTCATGATCAGCTCTTCAAAACCTGCTGCGACTGCGGCGGCTTTCATTCAGTCCAAATATCAGGGGTTTTATTGGTCCGTTTACGATCGAATATTTTTATTGGCTACCGAAATGCCATTCAAAGATTTGAATATCAATTCAAATTGTACTCAGTAACGAAATGTGATTTTACAAGTAGCGAAGTAGATTACTTAGCTTAATATGTACTTGAGTACAAGTAAAATTACAGATTAAAAAATATACTCAAAAAAGTACAAGTACCCAAAAAAAACGACTTAATTACAGTAACGTGAGTAGTTGTAATTCGTTACTTCCACCTCTGATTTATATACCAGTAATAATACTTTAAAATCAATCCTAAATTTAACTGGGAGCCAGTGTAAAGACCTGAGGACTGGTGTGATATGTTCATATTTTCTGGTTCTGCTCAGAATCCTGGCGGCAGCGTTCTGTATGAGCTGCAACTGTCTTATGGTCTTTTTGGGAAGTCCAGTGAGGAGTCCATTACAATAATCCACCCTGCTGGTGATGAAAGCATGCACAAGTTTCTCTAAGTCTTGTCTGGAAACAAAGCATCTTATTCTTGCAATATTTTTCAGATGATGTATGCTGATTTAGTTATTGCTTTGACATGACTACTGAAACTAAGGTCTGACTCTAGTGTCACACCAAGATTCCTGACTTGATGTTTAGTTGTTTGACCCCTAGAGTGAAGGTATGCGTTCACCTTGAGAACTTCATCTTTGTTTCCAAACGCAATGACTTCAGTTTTGTCTTTGTTTAACTGAAGAAAGTTTTGACACATCCAACTGTTGACTTCATCAATGCATTGGCACAGGGAGTCAATGGGGCTGTAATCGTTAGGCGATAGGGCTAAGTAAATCTGTGTGTCGTCTGCATAGCTGTGGTAAGCAATTTGGTTCTTTCTCATTATTTGGCTCATTGGGAGCATATACAGGTTGAACAGGAGTGGTGCAAGAATTGAGCCTTGAGGGACTCCGCATGTCATGGATGTCCACTCAGACTTATGGTCTCCTATACTCACATAATAACCTCTCCCATCTAAGTATGACCTGAACCATTTTAGGACTATCCCAGAAAGCCCCACCCAGTTTTCCAGCCTGTCCAGAAGTATGTTATGATCGACAGTGTCAAATGCAGCACTGAGGTCGAGTAGTACCAGCACTGATAATTTGCCTGAGTCAGTATTTAAGCGAATATCGTTTATTATCTTTATGAGCGCTGTCTCTGTGCTGTGGTGCGGTCGGAAACCAGATTGAAAATTGTCAAAGTATCCATTCGAGCATAAGAATTTGTTCAGCTGATTGAAGACAACTTTTTCAATGACCTTGCCTATGAAAGGAAGATTTGAGATCGGTCTATAGTTGCTTAATATGGTCTTATCCAGATTGCTCTTTTTCAGGAGGGGCTTGACAACTGCAGTTTTTAGGGAGTTTGGAAAACTACCAGAGAGAAGTGAAGCATTTACCACTTCTAGAAGATCTGCTTCTAGACTGTTTAACACACTTTTGAAAAATGATGTTGGAAGTGTGTCAAGAGCGCAGGTTGATGTTTTAAGGTGCTGTACGGTGTCTTCCAAAATTTTGCCATCAATTTCTTTGAAATCAGACATAGTAACTACGTTCTCAGGTGGTTTGATCTGTCTGACCCCAGCGCAAGTCAAGGATGTGCTGATCACCTTTCTGATATTATTGATTTTCTCAGAGAAGAAAGAAGCAAACTCACTGCACTTGCTGTCTGAGAGCATTTCACTGGGAATCTGGCTTGGGGGGTTTGTCAGTCTCTCTACAGTAGCAAAAAGAGTGCGTGTGTTGTTTAAATTGCTGTTTATAATATTTGAGAAGAAAGTCTGTCTAGCTTTGCCTAGTTCCATATTGAAAGCATGAAGGCTGTCTTTGTAGATGTTATAATGGACTACAAGTTTTGTCTTCCGCCACATGCGCTCTGATTTTCTGCATTGTCTTTTCATATTTTGCACTGCTGTTGAGTTTCTCCAAGGTGCCTTTTGTCTGCCACTCTTCTTCCTGACTTTAACAGGAGCAATATCATCAATTACACCTTTAACTTTTGAGTTAAAAGAATCAAGGAGAAAATCAACAGAGTCAGCAGATATGCTTGGTGTTAAGGATATAGCCTTCATAAATAGGACACTAGTGTTCTCAAGAAAGAAAGATTAGTTAGAAAGAAAGATTGTTTAGAAAGAAAGAAATAAAGATAGTTAGAAAGATAGATAGATAGATAGATAGATTAGTTAGAAAGAAATAAATAAAGAAAGATGGTTAGATAGATAGATAGATAGATAGATAGATAGATAGATAGATAAAAACAGTTTGAAGATAGATAGATAGATAGATAGATAGATAGATAGATAGATAGATAGAAAGAAAAAGAAAGAAAGATTAGTTAGAAAGAAAGATAGAAAGAAAAAAGAAAGATTAGTAAGAAAGAAAGAATAGTTAGAAAGATAGATTTATAGATAGGTTAGGAAGAAATAGAAAGAAAGAAAGATCAGTTAGAAAGAGAAAAAAGGAAGAAAGATTAGTTGGAAAGACAGAAAGAAAGACAGAAAGAAAGAAAGAAAGAAAGAAAGAAAGAAAGAAAGAAAGAAAGAAAGAAAGAAAGAAAGAAAAAAGATAGATTAGTTAGAAAGAAAGATGGTTAGAAAGATAGATAGATAGATAGATAGATAAAAAACAGTTTGTAGATAGATAGATAGATAGATAGATAGATAGATAGATAGATAGATAGATAGATAGATAGACAGAAAGAAAAAGAAAGAAAGAGAGAGAGAAAGAAAGATTGATTAGTTAGAAAGAAATAAAGATAGATTAGTTAGAAAGATTGTTTAGAAAGAAATAAATAAAGATAGTTAGAAAGATAGATAGATAGATAGATAGATAGATATAGTTAGAAAGAAAGATGGTTAGATAGATAGATAGATAGATAGATAGATAAAAACAGTTTGAAGATAGATAGATAGATAGAAAAAGAAAGAAAGAGAAAGAAAGAAAGATTAGCTAGAAAGAAAGATAGAAAGAAAAAAGAAAGACTAGTAAGAAAGAAAGAATAGTTAGAAAGATAGATTTATAGATAGATTAGGAAGAAATAGAAAGAAAGAAAGATCAGTTAGAAAGAAAGAAAAAAGGAAGAAAAATTAGTTGGAAAGAAAGAAAGAAAGAAAGAAAGAAAGAAAGAAGGTTTATTTAGAAAGAAAGATTAGTTAGAAAGAAAGAAAGAAAGAAAGGATGATTAGAAATAAAGAAAGAGATTAGTTAGAAAGAAAGAGAGAAAGAAAGAAAGATGGATTATTTAGAAAGAAAGAAAGATTATTTAGAAATAAAGAAAGATAGATTAGTTAGAAAGAAAGAAAGATTGTTTAGAAAGAAAGAAAGATTGTTTAGTTAGAAAAGAAAGAAAGAAAGTTAGATTAGTTATAAAGAAAGAAAGAAAGAAAAAAGAAGGTTGATTTAGAAATAAAGAAAGATAGATTAGTTAGAAAGAAAGAAAGAAAGAAAGAAAGAAAGAAATATGTATTTAGAAATAAAGAAAGATAGATTAGTTAGAAAGAAAGAAAGATTGTTTAGAAAGAAAGAAAGAAAGAAAAGATTGATTAGTTAGAAAAGAAATAAATAAATAAAGATAGATTAGATAGAAAGAAAGAGAGAGAAAGAAAGATTGATTAGTTAGAAAGAAATAAAGATTGTTTAGAAAGAAAGAAAGAAAGATTGTTTAGAAAGAAAGAAAGAAGGAAGGAAAGATTGATTAGTTAGAAAAGAGAAAGATTAGTTAGAAAGAAAGATTGTTTAGAAAGAAAGAAATAAAGATAGTTAGAAAGATAGATAGATAGATAGATAGATAGATTAGTTAGAAATAAATAAATAAATAAAGATGGTTAGATAGATAGATAGATAGATAGATAGATAGATAGATAAAAACAGTTTGAAGATAGATAGATAGATAGATAGATAGAAAGAAAAAGAAAGAAAGATTAGTTAGAAAGAAAGATAGAAAGAAAAAAGAAAGATTAGTAAGAAAGAAAGAATAGTTAGAAAGATAGATTTATAGATAGGTTAGGAAGAAATAGAAAGAAAGAAAGATCAGTTAGAAAGAGAAAAAAGGAAGAAAAATTAGTTGGAAAGAAAGAAAGAAAGAAAGAAAGAAAGAAAGAAAGAAAGAAAGGTTGATTTAGAAATAAAGAAAGAGATTAGTTAGAAAGAAAGAGATTAGTTAGAAAGAAAGAGAGAAAGAAAGAAAGAAAGAAAGAAAGATAGATTAGTTAGAAAGATAGATTAGTTAGAAAGAAAGAGAGAAAGAAAGAGAGGGAGAAAGAAAGATGGATTATTTAGAAATAAAGAAAGATAGATTAGTTAGAAAGAAAAAAAGATTGTTTAGAAAGAAAGATTGTTTAGTTAGAAAAGAAAGAAAGATAGATTAGTTAAAAAGAAAGAAAGAGAGAGAAAGAAATATTGATTAGTTAGAAAGAAAGAAAGAAAGAAAGAAAGAGAGAGAAAGAAAGATGGATTATTTAGAAATAAAGAAAGATAGATTAGTTAGAAAGAAAGATTGTTTAGAAAGAAAGATTGTTTAGTTAAAAAAGAAAGAAAGAAAGATAGATTACTGTAGTTAAAAAGAAAGAAAGAGAGAGAGAAAGAAAGATTGATTAGTTAGAAAGAAATAAAGATAGATTAGTTAGAAAGATTGTTTAGAAAGAAAGAAATAAAGATAGTTAGAAAGAAAGATAGATAGATAGATAGATAGATAGATAGATGTAGTTAGAAAGAAAGATGGTTAGAAAGATAGAAAGAAAAAAGAAAGATTAGTAAGAAAGAAAGAATAGGTAGAAAGATAGATTTATAGATAGGTTAGGAAGAAATAGAAAGAAAGAAAGATCAGTTAGAAAGAAAGAAAAAAGGAAAAATTTGTTAGAAAGAAAGAAAGAAAGAAAGAAAGAAAGAAAGAAAGAAAGAAAGAAAGAAAGAAGGTTTATTTAGAAAAAGAAAGATAGATTAGTTAGAAAGAAAGAAAGAAAGAAAGAAAGGTTGATTTAGAAATAAAGAAAGATAGTTTAGTTAGAAAGAAAGAAAGATTGTTTAGAAAGAAAGAAAGATTGTTTAGTTAGAAAAGAAAGAAAGATAGATTAGTTAGAAAGAAAGAGAGAGAGAAAGAAAGATTGATTAGTTAGAAATAAATAAAGATAGATTAGTTAGAAAGAAAGATTGTTTATAAAGAAAGAAAGAAAGAAAGAAAGAAGGTTGATTTAGAAATAAAGAAAGATAGATTAGTTAGAAAGAAAGAAAGAAAGAAAGAAAAAAGGTTGATTTAGAAATAAAGAAAGATAGATTAGTTAGAAAGAAAGAAAGAACGAAAGAAAGAAAAAAGAAGGTTGATTTAGAAATAAAGAAAGATAGATTAGTTAGAAAGAAAGAAAGAAAGAAAGAAAGAAAGAAAGAAAGAAAGAAAAAAGGTTGATTTAGAAATAAAGAAAGATAGATTAGTTAGAAAAAGGAAAGAAAGAAAGAAAGACGTATTATTTAGAAATAAAGAAATATAAATTAGTTAGAAAAAAGATTGTTTAGAAAGATAGAAAGAAAGATTGTTTAGAAAGAAAGAAAGAAGGAAAGATTGATTAGTTAGAAAGAAAGAAAGAGAGAGAGAAAGAAAGATTGATTAGTTAGAAAGAAAGAAAGATAGATTAGCCAGCAGCCATATCTCCCTGTAGCCCAAGACTGGTTGCCCACTGAAGCTAAGCAGGGCTGAGCCTGGTTAGTACCTGGATGGGAGACCTCCTGAGAAAACCAGGTTGCTGCTGGAAGAGGTGTTAGTGAGGCCAGCAGGGGGTGCTCACCCTGTGGTCTGTGTGGGTCCTAACGCCCCAGTGTAGTTACGGGGACACTATACTGTCAAAGAGCACCGTCCTTCGGATGAGACATTAAACCGAGGTCCTGACTCTCTGTGGTCATTAAAAATCCCATGGCATTTCTCGTAAAGAGTAGGGGTGTAACCCCGGTGTCATGGCCACACACCATTGGCCCTTACCAATCATGGCCTCCTAATAATCCCCTTACATTGAATTGGCTCTATCACTGTCTCTCCTCTCTCCACCTATATCCGGTGTGTGGTGAGCGCACTGGCGCCGTTGTACTGTGGCTGCCGTCGCATCATCCAAGTGGATGCTGCACACTGGTGGTGGTTGAGGAGAGATCCCCTGACATGATTGTAAAGCGCTTTGGGTGTACAGTAGTACATATGAAAGCGCTATATAAATGCCCTATTCTATTCTTAGAAAGAAAGATTGTTTAGAAAGAAAGAAAGTGATGAAGAAAATGACATGCAGCAACTTGTAGTAGGCTACATATTTGCACTTATTCTTACATTCATGCTCGCTGTACAACTAAACTTAGGCACTTGCAGCTTCTCAAATCTTCCACTGCAATTTCATATTTCATGCCTTTTGCAACTATTTTCATGATATATTATATGCAAAACTAACTTGTGCACTTGCAAACTGAGTGGCAGCGAGAGAGAAAGGCGGGGCAGGTGGGAGGGTGCAAGGGAGTCATTTCATTGGTTGGTGCCTGGCCAATGAAATGGGACTTTTGTACGCGATGATGTCATAAAACCTGCATCCTCTGGGATGTTCTGAAACGCTAACGTGGATTAATGCATTATCTCCGAGTTCTCCCTTATCGTCAAATCTCTTAAACTCATTGATAACAATAAGAACAACAAGAATTATGATCATATTTTTCTTACTGGTTGAGGTGTCATTATTATTTCTCTGTATTTTTTTCTCTTTCTCTTTCCTTTTCATTTTATGTTAATGTATTCAATGCAGTGCTGTTTATTTTCTTGCAATGAAAAAATTCTTGGCATCTACACCTACCCGATCGTAGAAACTGAGTCGTATAAACCGGCCGGTTGGCGCAGTGCCTAAAGTCATACTCAGAGAAAGATGCCTCAGTGTGGGGAACGCCCAAGAAGTTCCCAGGCATTAGTGATGTTACATATGATATTGAAACTTCAAAGTGTCCGTTGAGTACGCCGCACAATTTTCCTTGAAGCTAAGCGTGCCAGAGCGCGTATTGAGATGCGCCATCGCTAGCCTCGACTGACATGTAGGGGAGACGGGATGGTTGTAACATGGAGAGAGTTGTAACACCATCAATTCCACCAATTAGGGATAAGATATGAGTCATGAGATCATTTCAGTATATTACTTCCTCCTCCCCGATCCAGCATGGTGATTGTCAAGACTTGATACAGGCACATGCAGAATATGTAGAGAAAAAACTGATTTTGAGGTAAAAAAGTAAACATTTTGACCAATACTATAATTTGTTTAGTATCTGTACTATTGCAGATAAAATTGTATGACTTGTATTAGATTAAATAGTAGTTTCTTAGGCAATATGTGATGCATTTCCCCCCTGCTAATTTCAAACCACTATGCTAATACAGCTAGCTAAACATTGGTTGTAACACTTATTTAAAAAGTGTTACAACCATCCTCTTACTAAGAATATAACTAAGAATTTTCTTGATTTGAATGTTTTTTAAAGAAAAACTAGGGCATGGAAAAGAAAGACTGACAGAGGTGTCTCTGCCAGTGTTTTATATAAAGGGGTTTGCATGGAGCAATTTAACGACTCAAAGCCAAAGAAGGTTTTGGTGAAATGCGCCTGTGCAGTTTCTGGGCCCATCAAGCCTCATTACCAGCATCATTCATCTGTCAGAAATGTGACTCTGATTAACAATATACACACATAGACACACTCGCACATTGACATGTTAGTTTTTGTTAGACCTAAAGATGTACAAAGATGATTGGATGATTGGATGGTGGTGGTTTGCTATTGGTGGATTTCATGTGAGTGACAGGTTGCCCCGCCCTCGTGTCGATGTTAATTTCATGGTGACCATCTGATCACTGGTGTAATGTATTCATTGACTGGATTACATGAAGTGTTTATGTGTTGTTTGTGTTTCATATGTTCCTCAGAGAAACACTTCCTCCACTACAAGTTTACAGTCCTGACCAAATCAGACTCATTCCCAGAGTTCAGTGCTGTGTGTGTTTATGATGAGAGACGGATCAAACACTTCAGTAATGAAGAACGAGTCTGGATTCTGACTGATAAAGACTGGACTGAAGCTCCTGAAGATCCTCCTGATTCTAGAGACTGGTTCATTCATCAGATCAGGACTCTGTCAAACTGCACAGACTCACTGTGTTCTGGTGAGATTCATGCTTTACTCTTATTAATTATCAGACATTATATTTACTGTGAGTTTCTCATGAGTGTTGTTCTGTGATTGTAGATCATGTTCTTCAGAGAATAATTGGCTGTGAACTGGAGAAACTTCCTGATGGATCAGTGAATCTGACTGTGTTTGATGAATATGGATTTGATGGAGAAGATCTTATATCCTTTAATTACGACACTATGCAGTGGATTGATAAAAGCCCCAAAGCCAAAAAAAACTAAAGAGAAATGGGATCGTCAAACTGGACACAACCAATACCTCAAACATTACCGCAAGACCTGCACTGACTTGATCTCCACATTTAATAACACAAATAAGAGTAAGTTCTGATCAGTTTATTTATCTCCTGTGTGTGTGTGTGTGCGTGCGTGCGTGCGTGCGTGCGTGACATTATGAAACACTTTTAATTCAGTCTAAAATATATATAAAATCTTTGAAGGCTCTGTTCATTTATACAAAGGTTTTCTCTATACTTATTTAATTGTGATCATTTACTCACAAAAATTATTTTTGAATGAATTTGAAGAACATACTGTATATTTTTTAAATGCAGAACAAAAATCTTTGTAAATGATTGTTTGTTAATTGTGTTGTTATTTTCTTCTCCAGGTTCTCCAGATGTTCATGTCTCTGTGAGTAAATCTCCTGATGATGAAAGTAAACTGGTTCTGACCTGTCTGGCCACAGGTTTCTACCCCAGAGATGTTCAGATGAACATTAGATTGAACAGAATTAATCTTGAGGATCAAACATCTTCTGGAATCAGACCAAATGATGATGAAACCTTTCAGATGAGAATCAGTGGGAAGATCAACAGAAACCATGAAGGATCTCATGACTGTCTGGTCACTCACAGTAGTCTGACAGAACCAGTTACATTAGACTGGGGTAAATATCACCATGAATACAGTTACTCACATACACTATATTGCCAAAAGTATTGGGACACCCCTCCAAATCATTGAATTTAGGTGTTCCAATCACTTCCATGGCCACAGCTGTATGAATCAAGCACCTAGACATGCAGAAGCTTCTACAAACATTTGTGAAAGAATGGGTCACTCTCAGGAGCTCAGTGAACTCAAGCGTTGTACCGCGGTAGGATGCCACCTGTGCAATAAGTCAATTTTTGAAATTTCCTCACTACTAAATATTCCACGGTCAACTGTTAGTGGTATTATAACAATGTGGAAGCAATTGGGACCAACAGCAACTCAGCCACGAAGTAAAAAATCAAAGAGCGGGGTCAGCGTATACTTAGGCTCACAATGCACAGAAATCACCAACTTCCTGCAGAGTCAATAGATACAGACCTCCAAACTTCATGTGGCCTTCAGATTAGCTCAAGAACAGTGTGTAGAGATTCATGGAATGGGCATTTCATTTCCGAGCAGCTGCATCCAAGCCTTACATCACCAAGTGCAATGCAAAGCGTCAGATACAGTGGTGCAAAGTGTGGGGTGCAGTGGTGTAAAGCGTGGGGTGCAGTGGTGTAAAGCGTCGGATGCAATGGTGTAAAGCGTGGGGTGCAGTGGTGTAAAGCGTGGAATGCAGTGGTGTAAAGTGTGGGATGCAGCGGTGTAAAGCGTGGGGTGCAGTGGTGTAAAGTGTGGGATGTAGTGGTGTAAAGAGTGAGATGCAGTGGTGTAAAACGTGGGGTGAAGTGGGATGCAGTGTGTAAAGTGTGGTATGCAGCGGTGTAAAGTGTGGGATGCAGCGGTGTAAAACGTGGGGTGCAGTGGTGTAAAGCGTGGAATGCAGTGGTGTAAAGTGTGGGATGCAGCGGTGTAAAACGTGGGATGCAGTGGTGTAAAGTGTGGGATGTAGTGGTGTAAAGCGTGAGATGCAGTGGTGTAAAACGTGGGGTGACATGGGATGCAGTGTGTAAAGTGTGGTATGCAGCGGTGTAAAACGTGGGGTGCAGTGGGATGCAGTGTGTAAAGTGTCTGATGCAGTGGTGTAAAGCGTGGGATGCAGTGGTGTAAAGTGTGGGATGTAGTGGTGTAAAGCGTGGGGTGCAGTGCTGTAAAATGTGGAATGCAGTGGTGTAAAGTGTGGGATACAATGGTGTAAAGTGTGGGATGCAGGGGTGTAATGTCTGGTTTGCAGGGGTGTAAAGAGTGGGATGCAGTGGTGTAAAGCGTGAGATGCAGTGGTGTAAAGCGTGGGATGCAGTGGTGTAAAGCGTGGGGTGCAGTGGTGTAAAGCGTGGGGTGCAGTGGTGTAAAGCGTGGGGTGCAGTGGTGTAAAGCGTGAGATGCAGTGGTGTAAAGCGTGGGGTGCAGTGGTGTAAAGCGTGGGGTGCAGTGGTGTAAAGCGTGAGATGCAGTGGTGTAAAGCGTGGGGTGCAGTGGTGTAAAGCGTGAGATGCAGTGGTTTAAAGCGCGAGATGCAGTGGTGTAAAGCGTGGGGTGCAGTGGTGTAAAGCGTGGGGTGCAGTGGTGTAAAGCGTGAGATGCAGTGGTGTAAAGCGTGGGGTGCAGTGTTGTAAAGCGTGAGATGCAGTGGTTTAAAGCGCGAGATGCAGTGGTGTAAAGCGTGGGATGCAGTGGTGTAAAGTGTGGGGTGCAATGTGTAAAGCGCGAGATGCAGTGGTGTAAAGCGTGGGATGCAGTGGTGTAAAGCGTGGGGTGCAGTGGTGTAAAGTGTGAGATGCAGTGGTGTAAAGCGTGGGATGCAGTGGTGTAAAGCGTGAGATGCAGTGGTGTAAAGCGTGGGATGCAGTGGTGTAAAGCGTGGGATGCAGTGGTGTAAAGCATGGGATGCAGTGGTGTAAAGCGTGAGATGCAGTGGTTTAAAGCGTGGTATGCAGTGGTGTAAAGAGTGGGATGCAGTGGTGTAAAGCGTGGGATGCAGTGGTGTAAAGCGTGGGATGCAGGGGTGTAAAGCGTGGTATGCAGTGGTGTAAAGAGTGGGATGCAGTGGTGTAAAGCGTGGGATGCAGTGGTGTAAAGCGTGGGATGCAGTGGTGTAAAGCGTGGGATGCAGGGGTGTAAAGCGTGGGATGCAGGGGTGTAAAGCGTGGGATACAGTGGTGTAAAGCGTGGGATGCAGTGGTGTAAAGCGTGAGATGCAGTGGTTTAAAGCGTGGGATGCAGTGGTGTAAAGCGTGGGATGCAGTGGTGTAAAGCGTGGGATGCAGTGGTGTAAAGCGTGGGATGCAGTGGTGTAAAGCGTGAGATGCAGTGGTGTAAAGCGTGGGATGCAGGGGTGTAAAGCGTGGGATGCAGTGGTATAAAGCGTGAGATGCAGTGGTTTAAAGCGCGAGATGCAGTGGTGTAAAGCGTGGGATGCAGTGGTGTAAAGCGTGGGATGCAGGGGTGTAAAGCGTGGGATGCAGTGGTGTAAAGCGTGGGATGCAGGGGTGTAAAGCGTGGGATGCAGTGGTGTAAAGCGTGGGATGCAGTGGTTTAAAGCGTGGTATGCAGTGGTGTAAAGTGTGGGATGCAGGGGTGTAAAGCGTGGGATGCAGTGGTTTAAAGCGTGGTATGCAGTAGGGTTGCGCGATATGCTCCATTTTCATATCGTCCTATCGTCAGCCTGTGAGATCGGCGATACACGATATTATCGTGAGGGGGCGGGGCTTACTTATTTGATTATTAACTTGCTTATTTACTCATCAATTTGCTTGTTTTATTACTTCGTTTTAAATGAGAATCTTTTTCTATTTTGCTAGCAAAGGTGGAGTGTTTATTAATAGGCTAAATCAGGTTATTTCCTGGTATAGTGAGGTAAAAAAAAAAAGATCCTAATCATTCTTGTATCTGACCATTCTTGTATATTTCAACATGTCAGCGGGAAATTTACGGACACACATTATCCTCTCATGCCGTTACAGATGCAGCATTTTGACTGTAGGCTGCTTCTGCACGAGATCATGAAAACACGTTTGAATTTATTGGGTCAAGAAAGAGTCGGAGTCTGCGATATGTCCTCCTCTGTCTGGATGCACTTCAATAAGCCCAAATAACGCGGGTTTTAAATGCCGGGAGAAATCAGAGGCAAAAATCTAAAAGTCGATCGGTAACGTAGCCTACTTACTTATGACTTGACTCTGATAAAGGAAAATGGGTTAATTCGTTTACATGACCACATGCATTGTCAGTTTATTCAGCATAATCGAGTTAATAACGTGCATGTAAACGCGCTCATTCCCTGAAAACGAAAGCAGAAACGGACTGCGCTTTCACTGCATTAACGGCGCGTTCTCTCAGAGACGACGGTGGATATAACGGTAGGCTACAGCATCTTAATTTACTGGCTTAATATTTCTCTTGTGGACTTACATTATTGACAGTGAAAAAAAATAGAAGAATATATTTCTTGTTAAACAAGTTTGAAGTTGCTTGTGATTTTCACAGGCAGAGTTCCACAGATGCTTCGTGTAACCTACTAAAGACTTTATTAGGCCTAGGCGGCCTATATAATTTTATTGATATTATTATTATAATTAATATTTTGTAATTGTACTGTTTTTAGTGTTTTTACTGTCATTAAATATTTTGTTGATGTGCTATGGAAACAAAATACTGACGAACAACGATGCCGCGTCTTCATCTTGGCTCTGTATAAGAATGATGCGTCTGTTAAGCACTCTTGGCAATTTGTGAATGGATCACCTTGCAATTAAATTTCGTTGTGGGATGTAGTTTTTTTTAGTCTGTTTTAAAAATATTTTCTTTGAGGAGTCCTCATACGCGCGCGTCGGTGACGTCGCATGTGTGGTTATGTGATGTCGCAAGTGTGGTTATGTGGTGATGTCGTTATGAATTTAGGCAAGGCAAATATAATTGTAACTATACTAGCTTCATAATAATAATAATAATAATAATAATAATTTAATACATTAATAGGAAAACGAGCCAATTATCGTATTGATATCGTCAAAGGCATCTGCCATCGGCGATATCTCTGTCTATCGTCGATACACGATACTATCGTCTATCGGCACAACCCTAGTATGCAGTGGTGTAAAGTGTGGGATGCAGGGGTGTAAAGCGTGGGATGCAGTGGTATAAAGCGTGAGATGCAGTGGTTTAGCCCAGTTCTGTCAAAACTGCATTGGCTCCCTATTAAACATCGCATCAATTTTAAAATATTGCTGATTACTTACAAAGCACTAAATGGTTTAGCTCCGCAGTACTTGAGTGAGCTCTTAACGCATTATAGTCCGTCACGTCTATTGCGATCTCAAAATTCCGGCCAGTTACTAATACCTAGAATATCAAAATCGACTGCTGGCGGTAGATCCTTTTCCTATTTAGCACCAAAACTCTGGAACAGTCTTCCTACCATTGTCCGGGAAGCAGACACACTCTGTCAGTTCAAAGCTAGACTAAAAACACATCTCTTTGACCTAGCTTTCACATAATACATTATAGACTTCTATAATTTAATGTTAGGCTGCATAGATTAGGTCAGCCGGAACCGGGAACACTTCCCATAACTCCTGATGTACTCGTTACATCATGAGAAGAATGGCATCTACGCTAATTTTAGTGTCTGTGTTTATCCCGAGGTTTTCCTGCAGCCTGCCGGATCCAGGCCGTATCCAGATCTGACGAAGGACCTTCGCCTGGACCGATGACAACGCAGTGCTGAAGTGCCAACTAGTCTCTCCCTATGGAGGATCCCTCTACCACTATACAGATAAGGCGTTGTCGGGAAAATTTGTTTCGCGTTCCTACCCCAAAGCAACAAAATAAAATAAAATTCTTTATCAAAATTTATAAGGAAAGACAAGTACTTTGTTTAGGCTTGGCTTGTAGGGAATTCCAAACCTGCGTATTTTCAAATGCACATAACTATAGAACCCGTTCTAAATGCGCATGTGAACGCCATCAGCGTTTCTCACAGGTTCGCGTTTAAAGTCTGTGTAGAGAGAATGGTGTCGTCTTAGCGGCCCCTAATTTAATAACAAATGATGGTTGCGACGGAAGCTAATCAATCAAAACTAACTTTAGATGGAAAATAACTTAACTCTGCTATAAAGCCAAAACAATATCTGTTACCTTAAATTATACGCTTATCTCTGTGAAGCTGCTTTGAAACAATCTACGTTGTTAAAAGCGCTATATAAATGAAGATGACTTGACTTGACTTGACTTTAAAGCGCGAGATGCAGTGGTGTAAAGTGTGGGATGCAGCGGTGTAAAGTGTGGGATGCAGTGGTGTAAAGCGTGGGATGCAGTGTAAAGCATGAAACATTTATTCTGCAGATGAAAAATTTTCTGACTGTGAGACTGAATCTCCATGGCGTAATAGAGGAGGAGCAGCAGCAGCTCTAGCTTTAGCTCTCGCTGTGATTGTGTTTGGTTACTGCAAATACAAAAGGAAAAGGTCAAATGGTGAGTATTTAAATTACTTGTTATTGTAAATATCCTTGTTTTAAATTGTTTTTTAAATGTATGAACATGGGATGAACAGTTTTGACCGGATATACCATGTGACAGTAATACAAATATGTGAAAATATTCATTATATAATATAATATTAATACATAAATGTGTATAAAATATGTCTTTTTTTTTACGTTTACTCTACAGGTAAATATAAAAAAAAAAGATGGAAAATACATTATATGACACATAATGTATTATTAATATCCAAATCTATATTTATGAAAACAGGATATATGAATGTGCTCAAGCTCAAGTTTTTGTATAATCTGATTTGTCTTTTCTAGGTCAGAAAGCAATGACCGAGGAGAACATGATAATGAGAGAAAAACTCTCAAAGGTACAATCTGTAGGTTCTCGCCACCAGAAGTCGCGTTTTCAAAACATAGGCACTGGATGACGCTGGATGAGTGGGATGATGGAAGATGTCATTTTCACCATCCACAGATGTATGGAATTCATGGATCATGTTCACATGATATTAGGTAATTAATTCAATTTTGTATTACCTGTATGTTTGATCACACTATTTTATGTCATCATAATAAATTATCAGCAAGTGAAATGTAATGCTTTATTATCCTGTTACTGATATGTGACTATTTGTCAAATGATTTGGTGGGTTAATGCTCCGCAGTTTTATACGTTTAAAACAATCGTACTAAAAGTACATTTGAACAAACCCACAGTATTTGCAAGTAATGGCTAAATATTTTTGTGCAAATTATACTGTATTTTATTTTACTGCCATAGACTTGGGCACCAGACTTGATAAAAAGTGTTACTGAAGTACAAAAAAAAGTGCAATATAACTGTATGTGTACTATAAATAATATATATTTGCTTACCTGTCTATTAAAACACATGCTAGAGCAGAGTCTCTGTCAAGTACAAGTTTGTTGCGATGCTCTCCATCCAGAAAACGCCGCACCGATATTGATCCTTTTTATTTATCCGTTTCTCCCAAAGCCTGCTTGCCTCAGTTGATCTATAACCAATCAATAAACGTTATTCGCGAACCATTATGACTGAACGACACAACAGCGGCGTGCGAGATACTGTATCATATATATATAGACGACTCATTAGCGGCCCATTGAAACGACCACTAATGAGGAGTCTGTGTATTTATACTATTGTTTCTACTATACAAGCGGAAACCGAGAAAAGCAGATATTACGTCATTGATATGCGACAATGACAAGGGACGAGCAAATATATAAAACTGGAAAATTTGGATAAAATCTGGATAAAAAAAAAGAAGTTTTCATAATTTATGAAATAGCCTAGGCTACTCTTTTGTACTATGTACTGTAATATGTCAAAAACATCATACAGCTCAGAGGTCATGTGTCATATGTCATTTGAAAGGTCTCAGAGTAAAATTCAACCAGCATAATTGTTTTGGGCTTTGACTAAACTTGAGTGAGATTTTGTACGTGAAGCACCGCAAGACCCATAATATACGGATACAGCATTTATGCCGCTTCGTAACTTTATGAAACATGCTCTGATCGTGAAAAATGGCACATCATTATTTACAGTGGATGCTCCATATTCAAACAAGTCCAAAATCAACATAACATAAACATAACAATAATAAAACATAAACAACAAAAAGGTTACCTTTGTTCCAAATACTGCAACTTTTGATTTACTTTATTCTATCACCAAAAAATGTGATCCAGATGCAGCTCACATGTAGGAGACCTTCACCAAAAAATAATTTCCTGCCTGAGATATTTTTTGTCAAATTATAAAGACGAAGATGTAAAGTTTCCTTTGAACACAAATTTTTGTCTTATCAGCAGTTTCTCAGCATTAGAATGTTCAAATGTTATGATTTTTCCACCTACAATAGCCGCTTTCCGACCGGAGGAACCTTTTCACAGTTCCTAGAACTATTGGCTAAAGTACCCGGATGTCGGCGTGTTCGCACCGCAGGAACTAGGAACGATTTTAGTTCTAGGAACTCCATTTGTAGGAACTAATTTGGGTCCTACTTCAGAGTAGGGTCTAAACCAGCACTATAGGAACTACCCGTGACGTTAGTGTACGCTGATGACCGAACGCACGCGGAACACCAGCACCCGCCATTTTTAAAACAGCTATAATGTAAACACACAGATTATAACCTATATATTTACTCCATAAACTAACTATACAAACATGGAAAACAGTGATAGATGGGTCTCTAAACCTTCATGCTGAAGAGAAAATCCAACGCAACTTTGAGGGGACCAAGTCAAACATGATTATGTTTATCTGCCCAGCTAGCAACACTGGACATCAACCACACGGCATAACGTTAGGCTAATAACCTTTTTTCACATACTGTCTACTTTCTATAACAGTTCTATCTAATAAGATATTAAACAAGTACTGTTAGACAGATTGCTAACTAATAAACACAGAGAATGCGAGCATTCATAAGCTGTGTCCCAATGTGAAGTCTGCATCCTCCGAAGTCCGTATTTGAAGGCCGATTGCGTCACAGCGGCGCGTCGAAACGTCACAGCGGAGCGACGAAGGATGTCCCAATTCAAAGGCTGCACACTTCGGAGGTCGCATTTGAAGGCCGATTGCGTCACCGCGGCGCTATGAAGGCTGTCCCAATTCAATTCTGCATCCTCCGAAGTCCGTATTCGAAGGCCGGTTGCGTCATCGCGGCGCGACGAAGGCTAAAGCGACGCCAAATGCACCCTTCGTTTCCCCGTGAAAGGAAGGATACATAAATGGACACTTTGCGGACTATCCTACCCCATAATTCATCGCGCGGCGGTGACGACAACATTTTTATAAAAAAAAAAAAAAAAAAAAAAGACGGCCGAGAGTTCGCTGGTGGACGGCAAATTCACATTTAAATGTAAGTATTATGTTTTCATTTACTCAAATAACTTAGCTAGTGAAACCTGAGTTAAAAGCCACAAGTTTTTCTTTCTTATAAACTTCACCTTAACTCCATCACCATTGCGTGGCTTCATTTGTCAGGTGGTCTGAGGCAAAACTTGTGCTAATAGTTTAATAATTGTTTCAGGGAGCAAGGAGCAGACAGCTCAATTTATTAAACTGCAATTTAAAAAAAAAAAAAACTAAATAAATTAAATGACATTTTATTGTAATATTTGCACTAGTCTGTCAAACTTGTGTAAATAAGAAATATCACTCACCCTATAAAGCCCACAACAATAGGAAAAGCAGTACCATAGATGAGGCAATGGGGTTTCACTTGTATGTGTTTTTGTAGTGCTGTCATGCAAGCCATGTCTACAAAGGTTTTAACCAAATTTGAGTATTCATGAATATGATTTCTGAATATGAATGATTTTAAAAATACAAAGTAAGAAAGTTGAGATCACATCTTTGCTGAAATGTATTGTGCTGTTGTTGTTAACAAGCCATGGTTAATTTGCTCTGCCTTAGGATTGCACGTGTCCTGGGACAGGTGATGGTGTGAGTGGGAAACCCTCGGCTGAAACTTGGCCCTGGTTTGTCCTCATGGATGAGATGTTGGGACAGAGGCATTGCACCCTCATTGCCTCAATCCCTGAGGACACACCAGGGCTGAGTTCAGCAGTGTGTGACCAAGAAGAGGAGCCAGGGGTAGCAGCACCAGCACCACGAAGAAGGCGAGACAGAGAGGACGAGTTTTTGGACTTGAGAGAAGACATGGGACTGCAGAGGCGAGGAGAGCACAAGAGAGAATGGACAGGCTGTTTTCTCTTCTTGAAAGAATGATTGAAAAATATGTATATATATTATATTCTTTAACTTTTTTCACTTATATTTTTTTAAAAGGAAAAAAATTATGCAACTTTAAATGTGTAAATAAAAGAGAATTCATTGCTCTGGACATTGTTTATTTTTGTAATGACAGTCATAATTTCTACATGAAACAAATTCTTCTATAACGTTTTCCCCCCAACTATTTACAACAAACGTTAAACATCTCAAAATCAACATAAACATTTAAATTGTACAGTACATAAAATAAGAAAAATGATGTAGACTTATTCAGCTGAGTTGGAGACACTGGTGTGCTGCTGGACCGGGATGGGCTCCACAATAGAGTCCCTGGTAACGCCTCCTGCTGGTGGGACATCATCTGGGATGGGCTCCAGAGTGTTTGACTGCATATTTTCACTATCCACTAAGTTGTCTACCAACAGGTTTGCAGGGCTGACTCATGGAATAAATATTGAGATACTTTATTACACTGAAGTACTTTTAATAACCACTAATACCGCTTTGGCGAAAAACTACTAGTCATATATTTCTAACCCTAGTTAAGCAAAATTATCTTGCATACTCTAATGTAGGCCTACTTAAGGTATCAAGAGTAAAAGTAAAGGAATTCTGGAGGGGAAAAAAACTTGTCAGGGTTTTTATGATGGTTCTGCTTTTACATTACTGCATATGTTGCATTTTACTTCGGAATATTTTTAAGGTTGATACATTTATGTACTTTTGTGTAGTTTATTGTAAAACAATGCATCATATTGTAAAATAACATAATTTTGTAGTCCTGTGTGGGAAAATCACTTCGAGTAGCCTACCGGACCGGTCTAGCCTGCGGAGGATTGTTCTTGTCGCCTAGCAACAGTAGTGACTGACAGCTGCCGATCACGAGCGGGAGTTACATTCGCACTGGACTTTATTCAACTGGGTTTTTATATTCAAATAGGGTTGAAAACCTGTGTAAATATATTTACCAAGGTCCATTTATGTGCATAATAAAAAAAGAATACACTAGCCTACAAAATCGCATCAAGGTAAGATATAAATGAACATTTGAATCTTCGGCTAAGCCGAAAGTACATGACCTGAAACATCCTTAATACCATGTCCTCCAGGAAAATATAAAAAATGACAATTCTGGCTCCATAGCTGTTTACTTAATTTTATCAAATGAATTGTCAGGATGGCAGCATAGGCTACTCTCGCACCGTTGCTTGGCGCCTGGAGCGGTAATCGGGAACACCTGGCTGCGCAATTAGGAAATCCTACGAAGGCTGCATGGTGTGTCGTTCGGAGGACGCATAGGCTGCATCGTTTGAAGTCCGCAGCCTTCGAAGGATGCAGTCTTCACATTGGGACACAGCTATTGTTTGCTCTGGCGTTCTCAGCGCCGCCAAAATAAAGGTCCGTCGCGCCGTCAAAATAAAAGTCAGCGTGCTTGCGTCACTCCCTTTACCCCTCCTACCAGTTCCTATGGCCACTTGGCCAGTGCGAACGCAAACAGCGAAACCGAGTTTGGGGGAGAGTAGTTCCTAGAACTGTTTAGAAGTGGACAGTTCCTAGAACTAAGTTCCTTGAACTACTTGGTCGGAAAGCGGCTAATGTCAAAAGTTTTCTATCAAACGATACCTAGTACCTTTGGACTCTCCTTGATATAGTTTTAGAATTATGAGTCTCTACTTTTGTGTATGTCACTGTGTAAAAACCTCTACAAATGCCTTTATGGCTTAAAGGGTTAATAACCACACTTCTCATGGTCTTGGAAAACCAGGTTTATGATCAATTAAGACATTTTCAAAGTGTTTTTTTAGACCATGAAAAATCATTGAAAATAATAAAATCTTAGTCTTAGAAATTATGTTGTAACTGATCAAAATTTTTCTTATGTCGAGATCTAATATTTAATAGGGTTGAAATTGCTATTTAAAAAAAAAATCCTCATAATCATGAATGACTAGAAATGTCAATGGCAATATAAAGTATAAACCTGTACAGAACTGTACTGTAAATAAAAAAGTGCTTCAAATATTGCCTTTGATAATTGTTAACAAAAGTTGAGAACTGCTGGTTTATGGACTCTGATTAGAAATGAAATGTTTTCTGAAGTCCAAAAGCTACGCCCATGCCATTTAAAAACAATACTTCATCATGCCTGTAGAAAATCCTGCTGTGATCTGATTGGCTGACTGAGTCTTGATAAAGATCACCTGTGGCCCCTTACTAATTATGCTTCAGTATCCTCTTGTTTGAATCAAAAAGCTGTCGTTCAGACATGGCTTGTGTGGAATTGTTGCGTTGTTGACCATAAAACAACTATTACCATCACTGCCATCTGTGAAATGTCTACTCCTATATGTCACCACAAATAAACTGGGAAAAGTAATTGATGACTGAATGAGTTTTAATGGACCTACCATTCCAGTAGCAACAGCCAAATAAGCCTAGAATTTCTGCTAAATTTCTACAACCCCAGTCCCTGTTTATGTTTCTTTATGATCAGTTGAAATATGATGCTTCAAACTTTTCCCATTTGCAGTGTGGAAATGTTTGCAGGTCAAGAACACCTGATATTTGTTAAGTGTGTAACAGTATTGTTCTCTGTTGTTGTTGTTGTTTCAGGCAGATGAAGACTGTGAATTAGGAAATGCAGTGAATCATCAGAGGGTTTGAATGATCCAGGACTGACTGACTACTGCACTGAAGTTTAAGTATTTTGTGCTAAATTCATGAAGAAAAAAACACAAAGAAAAAACACAAATATAGTGTTGTTAGATTTTTTTTATATTTTCTTGATGTTTATAGTATTAAAAATATGGAAAAGTATTTGTGACAACCGTTGATTTAAGAATTATATATATATTTTTTAATTAATTGTGCTGTATGCTGCTAAATATGCTGCTAATGTCCTGAATGTGATTTAAAAATTGATTGAAGAGTTTATTTCTGTACTTGTCTAGAAACCATACATTATGAAGCCCTCAGAGACGGAGAAATGAAGCTTCTCTCTGATTGTTTTGGAAAAAGATTCGAAGTATCAAGAGTGTTAAACTGTGTCATGGTTGCAGGTTATATTTACAGCAGCCATAAACCCGAGACGCTGCTCCGTTGTTTTATCCATTAAGTAAATAAAAATAAAAGCATGAGTGACAACGACAATGTTTACATATTAAAGTGTTGCAATAAATTAAATGTAGTAATAAGTAAATAGTCTAATGTATGGTTTTTACACTGCTTAAAGGGGTACTTCACCTCTGGGAAGATGAATGTGTATTTAAAATAGGTCATTTAAGTAGAAGAAATGTGAAGAAATTTTTGAATTTGGAGCTTTCTAGACTGAGAAAAGCCAGAAAAAGTATTTTTGGCTTATGTGGATGAAAGACAACAACTCCCAGAATGCACTTGCTTCACTGCCTTAGGAGGCCACGCCTACCGGTAAGAGTGCGCAGATGAAAACAACAAAGCTAGCCTAGTGATGAGTTTGCGAGGGATTTAGAGATCGTCCAAAATGTCCGGGATTCGGCTTTTGCGTTCTACAGTCGCCATTCATCATGTTTACTGTGGCGAGCAGGACGAGGCTGACGGCCGCGGGAGAACAGCGCGAGGCCGGTGGCGTGATTACTGAGACGCGCCGGGTCTCGTATCTCTCACGGAGGAGCGGGAATTTTTCTTAGCAATGGTAAAACGCACATCAACCGATCACTTGTTTAGCGTTCATGTAAACACTACATTCAAATTCACCAATCAGAATGAATTCAGTTAGATTGAAAGGTGTGCATGTAAATAATGAATGGCGACCGCAGAAAGCAAAAGCTGAATCCTGGACATTTTGAACGACCTCGCCCGCCGGACAAGTCCGGGAAAAGGAGGATGGTTACTTACTCAGCTTTCTCCTACTATTCAGCTTTCTCCACAGAACAAGAGCCTGCTAGCTTAGCTTCCAAAGAAAGACGGCTGACACTGTGTACATTCTGACTGAGTGAGATCCCACCCTGTATGGGCGGGCTGAAAACATGCGGAACAACGCCATCTACTGGCTGTAGTCTTTAGCCTCTGTCCAGAAAATCCTCCGATGACGCAAAATGACGATTTTTGCGTCATTGGAGGATTTTTTCCAGACAAAAAATACATAAATCTCTTGTCTCAGGGGGATATGAGGGTGGAAAGCATGGTAATTCGAAAATACTACAGGTTTTCTACTAATACAAAGCTTAATGCTAAATCCTGAAGTATCCCTTTAATTTACTATACCTCTTCTTTAATTGGTTGATAAAGTGGTCAAATCAGTTTCCAGTGCCACAGTGTTTGTAACGCTTCTTTGGACGACTGTGACTCCTGTGGCTTTCAGACAGCATTTTGTAAAGATGCAAGAACTGTGTGACTGTCCATATGTACATGTCTGTCCACTGAAGCTGGGACGTCATGCTCATGGCCTAAGAAAGGGTTAGATTTATATATAATGTGTGTGTGTGTGTGTGTGTGTGTGTGTGTGTCGAAAATCTCGAAATAGTACGTTAAGATTTGAAAATAAAATGTGTAAAACACAAAAAGGCTGATAGTGTGATTTGTGATGTTTGGTCTAGGAGATTTTTTTTATTTTGCTTTTTTAGTAAAATTAACATTGCTATTTTATTACATAAACTACTGACTGCATTTCTCCCAGATTCTATATAGTAATTTAGGGCATTTATATGCATAAAATGACATCTAAATTTTCCTACTCATTCACAAATTCCTTTAATGCAAGAAGAGTCCAGAAATGAATATGTTGTCAAGAAACTGTATTTTGAAAGGTATTATGGCAGAGGAACATTTATGTTTTACGACACATAACTGTAAAAAAAATACTTCCCATTTTGTCTTTGTA
>JAJAQA010000013.1:3372279-3469779 GCA_021464565.1 Rutilus rutilus
GTCACACTTTACTACTTTAGAGGCCTATAAAGACCTCATTTCTAATAAGTAGAAAAAACTAATGGTCAGTTCTTATAGGGGACGTCCCATACAGTAAGTACACCTCATATCAAACCATTTTACTGTAGCATTTTGGAGATATGTCACATTTTACTATCAGAGGCCTATAAAGACCTCATTTCTAATAAGTAGAAAAAACTAATGGTCAGTCCTTATAGGGGACACCCCATACAATATGCACACCTCATATCAAAGCATTTTACTGCAGCATTTTGGAGTTATGTCACATTTTACTACTTTAGAGGCCTATAAAGACCTCATTTCTAATAAGTAGAAAAAACGAATGGCCATTTCTTATAGGGGATGTCCCATACAGTACGCACACCTCATATCAAAACATTTTACTGTAGCATTTTGGAGATATGTCACATTTTACTATTTTAGAGGCCTATAAAGACCTCATTTCTAATAAGTAGAAAAAACGAATGGCCATTTCTTATAGGGGACGTCCCATACAGTATGCACACCTCATATCAAAACATTTTACTGTAGCGTTTTGGAGATATGTCACATTTTAGTATCAGAGGCCTAAAGACCTCATTTCTAATAAGTAGAAAAAACTAATGGTCAGTCCTTATAGGGGACGTCCCATACGGTATGCACACCTCATATCAAAACATTTTACTGCAGCATTTTGGAGTTATGTCACATTTTGCTACTTTAGAGGCATATAAAGACCTCATTTCTAATAAGTAGAAAAAACGAATGGCCATTTCTTATAGGGGACGTCCCATACAGTATGTACACCTCATATCAAAGCATTTTACTGCAGCATTTTGGAGTTATGTCACATTTTGCTACTTTATAGGCATATAAAGACCTCATTTCTAATAATAAGAAAAAAACGAATGGCCATTTCTTATAGGGGACGTCCCATACAGTATGTACACCTCATATCAAAATATTTTACTGCAGCATTTTGGAGTTATGTCACATTTTGCTACTTTAGAGGCATATAAAGACCTCATTTCTAATAAGTAGAAAAAACTAATGGCCATTTCTTATAGGGGACGTCCCATACAGTATGTACACCTCATATCAAAACATTTTACTGTATCATTTTGGAGATATGTCACATTTTACTATCAGAGGCCTATAAAAACCTCATTTCTAATAAGTAGAAAAAACTAATGGCCATTTCTTATAGGGGACACCCCATACAATATGCACACCTCATATCAAAACATTTTACTGCAGCGTTTTGGAGTTATGTCACATTTTACAACTTTAGAGGCCTATAAAGATCTCATTTCTAATAAGTAGAAAAAACTAATGGCCATTTCTTATAGGGGACGTCCCATACAGTATGCACACCTCATATCAAAGCATTTTACTGCAGCATTTTGGAGTTATGTCACATTTTACTACTTTAGAGGCCTATGAAGTTCTCATTTATAATAAGTAGAAAAAACTAATGGCCATTTCTTATAGGGGACATCCCATACACACACCTCATAACTCCAAAATGCTACAGTAAAATGTTTTGATATGAGGTGTGCATATTGTATGGGACGTCCCCTATAAGAAATGGACATTAGTTTTTTCTACTTATTAGAAATGAGATCTTTATAGGCCTCTAAAGTTGTAAAATGTGACATAACTCCAAAACGCTGCAGTAAAATGTTTTGATATGTCACATTTTGCTACTTTAGAGGCCTATAAAGACCTCATTTCTAATAAGTAGAAAAAACGAATGGCCATTTCTTATTGGGGACGTCCCATACAGTATGTACACCTCATATCAAAACATTTTACTGTAGCATTTTGGAGATATGTCACATTTTACTATTTTAGAGGTCTATAAAGACCTCATTAGTAAAAAGTAGAAACAACTAATGGCCATTTCTTATAGGGGACGTCCCATACAGTATGCATATCAAACCATTTTACTGTAGCATTTTGGAGTTATGTCACATTTTACTATTTTAGAGGTCTATAAAGTTCTCATTTCTAAAAAGTAGAAAAAAAAACTGATGGCCATTTCTTATAGGGGACGTCCCATACAGTATACACGCCTCATATCAAAACATTTTACTGTAGCATTTTGGAGTCATTTCACATTTTGCTACTTTAGAGGCCTGTAAAGACCTAATTTCTAATAAGTAGAAAAAACGAATGGCCATTTCTTATAGGGGACGTCCCATACAGAATGCACACCTCATATCAAACCATTTTACTGTAGCATTTTGGAGATATGTCACATTTTACTATCAGAGGCATATAAAGACTTCATTTCTGATAAGTAGAAAAAACTAATGGTCAGTCCTTATAGGGGACGTCCCATACAGTATGTACACCTCATATCAAAACATTTTACTGTAGCATTTTGGAGATATGTCACATTTTACTATTTTAGAGGTCTATAAAGACCTCATTAGTAAAAAGTAGAAACAACTAATGGCCATTTCTTATAGGGGACGTCCCATACAGTATGCATATCAAACCATTTTACTGTAGCATTTTGGAGTTATGTCACTACTTTAGAGGCCTATAAAGTTCTCATTTCTAAAAAGTAGAAAAAAAACTGATGGCCATTTCTTATAGGGGACGTCCCATACAGTATGCATATCAAACCATTTTACTGTAGCATTTTGGAGTTATGTCACTACTTTAGAGGCCTATAAAGTTCTCATTTCTAAAAAGTAGAAAAAAAAACTGATGGCCATTTCTTATAGGGGACGTCCCATACAGTATACACGCCTCATATCAAAACATTTTACTGTAGCATTTTGGAGTCATTTCACATTTTGCTACTTTAGAGGCCTGTAAAGACCTAATTTCTAATAAGTAGAAAAAACGAATGGCCATTTCTTATAGGGGACGTCCCATACAGTATGCACGCCTCATATCAAAACATTTTACTGTAGCATTTTGGAGATATGTCACATTTTACTACTTTAGAGGCCTATAAAGACCTTATTTCTAATAAGTAGAAAAAACTAATGGTCAGTTCTTATAGGGGACGTCCCATACAGTATGCACACCTCATATCAAAACATTTTACTGTAGCATTTTGGAGTTTTGTCACATTTTACTACTTTAGAGGCCTATAAAGACCTTATTTCTAATAAGTAGAAAAAACGAATGGCCATTTCTTATAGGGGACGTCCCATACAGTATGCACGCCTCATATCAAAACATTTTACTGTAGCATTTTGGAGATATGTCACATTTTACTACTTTAGAGGCCTATAAAGACCTTATTTCTAATAAGTAGAAAAAACTAATGGTCAGTTCTTATAGGGGACGTCCCATACAGTATGCACACCTCATATCAAAACATTTTACTGTAGCATTTTGGAGTTTTGTCACATTTTACTACTTTAGAGGCCTATAAAGACCTTATTTCTAATAAGTAGAAAAAACTAATGGTCAGTTCTTATAGGGGACATCCCATACAGTATGCACACCTCATATCAAAACATTTTACTGTAGCATTTTGGAGATATGTCACATTTTACTACTTTAGAGGTCTATAAAGACCTTATTTCTAATAAGTAGAAAAAACGAATGGCCATTTCTTATAGGGGACGTCCCATACAGTATGCACACCTCATATCAAAACATTTTACTGTAGCATTTTGGAGTTTTGTCACATTTTACTACTTTAGAGGCCTATAAAGACCTTATTTCTAATAAGTAGAAAAAACTAATGGTCAGTTCTTATAGGGGACATCCCATACAGTATGCACACCTCATATCAAAACATTTTACTGTAGCATTTTGGAGATATGTCACATTTTACTACTTTAGAGGTCTATAAAGACCTTATTTCTAATAAGTAGAAAAAACTAATGGTCAGTTCTTATAGGGGACGTCCCATACAGTATGCACACCTCATATCAAAACATTTTACTGTAGCATTTTGGAGTTTTGTCACATTTTACTACTTTAGAGGCCTATAAAGACCTTATTTCTAATAAGTAGAAAAAACTAATGGTCAGTTCTTATAGGGGACATCCCATACAGTATGCACACCTCATATCAAAACATTTTACTGTAGCATTTTGGAGATATGTCACATTTTACTACTTTAGAGGTCTATAAAGACCTTATTTCTAATAAGTAGAAAAAACGAATGGCCATTTCTTATAGGGGACGTCCCATACAGTATGCACACCTCATACCAAAACATTTTACTGCAGCATTTTGGAGATATGTCACATTTTGCTAATTCAGAGGACTATAAACACCTCATTTCTAATAAGTAGAAAAAACTAATGGTCAGCTATTATAGGGGACGTCCCATATAGTATGCACACCTCATATCAAAGCATTTTACTGTAGCATTTTGGAGTTTTGTCACACTTTACTACTTTAGAGGCCTATAAAGACCTCATTTCTAATAAGTAGAAAAAACTAATGGTCAGTTCTTATAGGGGACGTCCCATATGGTATGCACACCTCATATCAAAGCATTTTACTGCAGAATTTTGGAGTTTTGTCACACTTTACTACTTTAGAGGCCTATAAAGACCTCATTTCTAATAAGTAGAAAAAACTAATGGTCAGTTCTTATAGGGGACGTCCCATACAGTATGCACACCTCATATCAAACCATTTTACTGCAGCATTTTGGAGTTTTGTCACAGTTTACATCTTCAAAGGCCTATAAAGACCTCATTTCTAATAAGTAGAAAAAACTAATGGTCAGTTCTTATAGGGGACGTCCCATACAGTATGCACACCTCATATCAAACCATTTTACTGCAGCATTTTGGAGTTTTGTCACACTTTACTACTTTAGAGGCCTATAAAGACCTCATTTCTAATAAGTAGAAAAAACTAATGGTCAGTTCTTATAGGGGACGTCCCATACAGTATACATGCCTCATATCAAACCATTTTACTGCAGCATTTTGGAGATATGTCACATTTTACTACTTTAGAGGCCTATAAAGACCTTATTTCTAATAAGTAGAAAAAACTAATGGTCAGTTCTTATAGGGGACGTCCCATACAGTATGCACACCTCATATCAAAACATTTTACTGTAGCATTTTGGAGTTTTGTCACATTTTACTACTTTAGAGGCCTATAAAGACCTTATTTCTAATAAGTAGAAAAAACTAATGGTCAGTTCTTATAGGGGACGTCCCATACAGTATGCACACCTCATATCAAAACATTTTACTGTAGCATTTTGGAGATATGTCACATTTTACTACTTTAGAGGTCTATAAAGACCTTATTTCTAATAAGTAGAAAAAACTAATGGTCAGTTCTTATAGGGGACGTCCCATACAGTATGCACACCTCATATCAAAACATTTTACTGTAGCATTTTGGAGATATGTCACATTTTACTACTTTAGAGGCCTATAAAGACCTTATTTCTAATAAGTAGAAAAAACTAATGGTCAGTTCTTATAGGGGACGTCCCATACAGTATGCACACCTCATATCAAAACATTTTACTGTAGCATTTTGGAGATATGTCACATTTTACTACTTTAGAGGCCTATAAAGACCTTATTTCTAATAAGTAGAAAAAACTAATGGTCAGTTCTTATAGGGGACGTCCCATACGGTATGCACACCTCATATCAAAACATTTTACTGTAGCATTTTGGAGATATGTCACATTTTACTACTTTAGAGGCCTATAAAGACCTTATTTCTAATAAGTAGAAAAAACTAATGGTCAGTTCTTATAGGGGACGTCCCATACAGTATGCACACCTCATATCAAAACATTTTACTGTAGCATTTTGGAGATATGTCACATTTTACTACTTTAGAGGCCTATAAAGACCTTATTTCTAATAAGTAGAAAAAACTAATGGTCAGTTCTTATAGGGGACGTCCCATACAGTATGCACACCTCATATCAAAACATTTTACTGCAGCATTTTGGAGATATGTCACATTTTACTACTTTAGAGGCCTATAAAGACCTTATTTCTAATAAGTAGAAAAAACTAATGGTCAGTTCTTATAGGGGACATCCCATACAGTATGCACACCTCATATCAAAACATTTTACTGCAGCATTTTGGAGTTTTGTCACATTTTACTACTTCAGAGGCCCATAAACACCTAATTTCTAATAAGTAGAAAAAATGAATGGCCATTTCTTATAGGGGACGTCCCATACAGTATGTACACCTCATATCAAACCATTTTACTGTATCATTTTGGAGATATGTCACATTTTACTATTTTAGAGGCCTATAAAGACCTCATTTCTAATAAGTAGAAAAAACTAATGGCCATTTCTTATAGGGGATGTCCCATACAGTATGCATACCTCATATCAAAACATTTTACTGTAGCATTTTGGAGATATGTCACATTTTACTATCAGAGGCCTATAAAGACCTCATTTCTAATAAGTAGAAAAAACTAATGGTCAGTCCTTATAGGGGACGTCCCATACAGTATGCACACCTCATATCAAAACATTTTACTGTAGCATTTTGGAGATATGTCATATTTTACTACTTCAGTTGCCTATAAACACCTCATTTCTAATTAGTAGCAAAAAGTAATGGTCAGTTCTTATAGGGGACGTCCCATACAGTATGCACACCTCATATCAAAGCATTTTACTGTAGCGTTTTGGAGTCATGTCACATTTTACTAATTCAGAGGCCTATAAAGACCTCATTTCTAATAAGTAGAAAAAACTAATGGTCAGTCCTTATAGGGGACGTCCCATACAGTATGCACACCTCATATCAAAGCATTTTACTGTAGCGTTTTGGAGTCATGTCACATTTTACTAATTCAGAGGCCTATAAACACCTCATTTCTAATAAGTAGAAAAAACTAATGGTCATCTATTATAGGGGACGTCCCTTATAGTATGCACACCTCATATCAAAGCATTTTACTGTAGCGTTTTGGAGTTTTGTCACATTTTACTACTTTAGAGGCCTATAAAGACCTCATTTCTAATAAGTAAAAAAACTATTGGTCAGTTCTTATAGGGGACGTCCCATACAGTACGCACACCTCATTTCAAAACATTTTACTGTAGCATTTTGGAGATATGTCACATTTTACTATTTTAGAGGTCTATAAAGACCTCATTAGTAAAAAGTAGAAACAACTAATGGCCATTTCTTATAGGGGACGTCCCATACAGTATGCATACCTCATATCAAACCATTTTACTGTAGCATTTTGGAGTTATGTCACTACTTTAGAGGCCTATAAAGTTCTCATTTCTAAAAAGTAGAAAAAACTGATGGCCATTTCTTATAGGGGACGTCCCATACAGTATACACGCCTCATATCAAAACATTTTACTGTAGCATTTTGGAGTCATGTCACATTTTGCTACTTTAGAGGCCTGTAAAGACCTAATTTCTAATAAGTAGAAAAAACGAATGGCCATTTCTTATAGGGGACGTCCCATACAGTATGCATTCCTCATATCAAACCATTTTACTGTAGCATTTTGGAGATATGTCACATTTTACTATCAGAGGCATATAAAGACTTCATTTCTAATAAGTAGAAAAAACTAATGGTCAGTCCTTATAGGGGACGTCCCATACAGTATGCACACCTCATATCAAAACATTTTACTGCAGCATTTTGGAGTTATGTCACATTTTGCTACTTTAGAGGCATATAAAGACCTCATTTCTAATAAGTAGAAAAAACTAATGGCCATTTCTTATAGGGGACGTCCCATACAGTGTTGTACACCTCATATCAAAACATTTTACTGTATCATTTTGGAGATATGTCACATTTTACTATTTTAGAGGCCTATAAAGACCTCATTTCTAATAAGTAGAAAAAACTAATGGCCATTTCTTATAGGGGACGTCCCATACAGTATGCATTCCTCATATCAAACCATTTTACTGTAGCATTTTGGAGATATGTCACATTTTACTATCAGAGGCATATAAAGACTTAATTTCTAATAAGTAGAAAAAACTAATGGTCAGTCCTTATAGGGGACACCCCATACAGTATGTACACCTCATATCAAAACATTTTACTGCAGCATTTTGGAGTTATGTCACATTTTGCTACTTTAGAGGCATATAAAGACCTCATTTCTAATAAGTAGAAAAAACTAATGGCCATTTCTTATAGGGGACGTCCCATACAGTGTTGTACACCTCATATCAAAGCATTTTACTGTATCATTTTGGAGATATGTCACATTTTACTATTTTAGAGGCCTATAAAGACCTCATTTCTAATAAGTAGAAAAAACTAATGGCCATTTCTTATAGGGGACACCCCATACAATATGCCCACCTCATATCAAAGCATTTTACTGCAGCGTTTTGGAGTTATGTCACATTTTACTACTTCAGAGGCCTATAAACACCTCATTTCTAATAAGTAGAAAAAACTAACGGTCAGATCTTATTGGGGACGTCCCATACAATATGCACACCTCTTATCAAAGCATTTTACTGCAGCATTTTGGAGTTATGTCACATTTTACTACTTCAGAGGCCTATAAAGACCTTATTTCTAATAAGTAGAGGTCAGTTCTTATAGGGGACGTCCCATACAGTATGCACACCTCATATCAAAACATTTTACTGCAGCAATTTCGAGTTACTTTACATTTTACTACTTCAGAAGCCTATAAAGACCTCATTTGTGACCCTGGATCACAAAACCAGTCTTATGTTGCACGGGTATATTTGTGGCAATAGCCAACAAAACATTGTACGGGTCAAAATTATAGATTTTTCTTTTATGTCAAAAATCATTAGGATATTAAGTAAAGATCATGTTCCATGAAGATATTTTGTAAATTTCCCACCTTAAATATATAAAACATTTTTTTTTGTGAATGGATGCAGCACTGGCGTCTGGACTCTTCACTCCATGGCTACTGCCTCCTGCGCCGCCGCCGTGGGAGGCAGTCCTGGCGGTGGTCTAATTATTGGAAATGAGGTCTTTATACACCTCTAAAGTAGTAAAATGTTAAATAACTCGAAAATGCTGCATTAAAATGCTTTGATATGAGGTGTGCATACTGTATGGGACGTCCCCTATAAGAACTGACCATTACTTTTTTCTACTTATTAGAAATTAGGTTTTTATAGGCCTCTAAAGTAGTAAAATTTGACATAACTCCAAAATGCTGCAGTAAAATAGTTTGATATGAGGTGTGCATACCGTATGGGACGTCCCCTATAAGAACTGACCATTAGTTTTTTCTACTTATTAGAAATGAGGTCTTTATAGGCCTCTGAAGTAGTAAAATGTTACAAAACTCCAAAATGCTGCTGTAAAATGTATTGATATGAGGTGTGCATACTGTATGGGACGTCCCCAATAAGAAATGGCCATTAGTTTTTTCTACTTATTAGAAATGAGGTCTTTATAGGCCTCTAAAGTAGTAAAATGTGACAAAACTCCAAAACGCTACAGTAAAATGCTTTGATATAAGGTGTGCATACTGTATGGGACGTCCCCTATAAGAACTGACCATTAGTTTTTCTACTTATTAGAAATGAGGTCTTTATAGGCCTCTAAAGTAGTAAAATGTGACAAAACTCCAAAACGCTACAGTAAAATGTTTTGATATGAGGTGTGCATACTGTGTGGGACGTCCCCTATAAGAACTGACCATTAGTTTTTTCTACTTATTAGAAATGAGGTGTTTATGGAACTCTGAAGTTGTAAAATTTGACAAAACTCCAAAATGCTGCAGTAAAATGTTTTGATATGAGGTGTGCATACCGTATGGGACGTCCCCTGTAAAAACTGACCATTACTTTTTTCTACTTATTAGAAATTAGGTTTTTATAGGCCTCTAAAGTAGTAAAATGTGACAAAACTCCAAAACGCTACAGTAAAATGCTTTGATATGAGGTGTGCATACTGTATGGGACGTCCCCTATAAGAACTGACCATTAGTTTTTTCTACTTATTAGAAATGAGGTCTTTATAGGCCTCTGAAGTAGTAAAATGTTACAAAACTCCAAAATGCTACAGTAAAATGCTTTGATATGAGGTGTGCATACCGTATGGGACGTCCCCTATAAGAACTGACCATTAGTTTTTTCTACTTATTAGAAATGAGGTCTTTATAGGCCTCTAAAGTAGTAAAATGTGACAAAACTCCAAAACGCTACAGTAAAATGCTTTGATATGAGGTGTGCATACTGTATGGGACGTCCCCTA
This sequence comes from Rutilus rutilus, assembly GCA_021464565.1. Lineage (NCBI taxonomy): Eukaryota > Metazoa > Chordata > Actinopteri > Cypriniformes > Leuciscidae > Rutilus > Rutilus rutilus. The sequence goes on from JAJAQA010000013.1 coordinate 3,382,456, forward strand.
TAAGAACTGACCATTAGTTTTTTCTACTTATTAGAAATGAGGTGTTTATGGGCCTCTGAAGTTGTAAAATTTGACAAAACTCCAAAATGCTGCAGTAAAATGTTTTGATATGAGGTGTGCATACTGTATGGGACGTCCCCTATAAGAAATGGCCATTAGTTTTTTCTACTTATTAGAAATAAGGTCTTTATAGGCCTCTGAAGTAGTAAAATGGGAAATAACTCCCAAATGCTGCAGTAAAATGCTTTGATATGAGGTGTGCATACCGTATGGGACGTCCCCTATAAGAACTGACCATTAGTTTTTTCTACTTATTAGAAATGAGGTGTTTATGGGCCTCTGAAGTAGTAAAATGTGACAAAACTCCAAAACGCTACAGTAAAATGCTTTGATATGAGGTGTGCATACCGTATGGGACGTCCCCTATAAGAACTGACCATTAGTTTTTTCTACTTATTAGAAATGAGGTGTTTATGGGCCTCTGAAGTAGTAAAATGTGAAATAACTCCAAAATGCTGCAGTAAAATGCTTTGATATGAGGTGTGCATACTGTATGGGACGTCCCCTATAAGAACTGACCATTAGTTTTTTCTACTTATTAGAAATGAGGTCTTTATAGGCCTCTGAAGTAGTAAAATGTTACAAAACTCCAAAATGCTGCAGTAAAATGTATTGATATGAGGTGTGCATACTGTATGGGACGTCCCCTATAAGAACTGACCATTAGTTTTTTCTACTTATTAGAAATGAGGTCTTTATAGGCCTCTGAAGTAGTAAAATGTTACAAAACTCCAAAATGCTACAGTAAAATGCTTTGATATGAGGTTTGCATACTGTATGGGACGTCCCCTATAAGAAATGGCCATTAGTTTTTTCTACTTATTAGAAATAAGGTCTTTATAGGCCTCTAAAGTAGTAAAATGTGACAAAACTCCAAAACGCTACAGTAAAATGCTTTGATATAAGGTGTGCATACTGTATGGGACGTCCCCTATAAGAACTGACCATTAGTTTTTCTACTTATTAGAAATGAGGTCTTTATAGGCCTCTAAAGTAGTAAAATGTGACAAAACTCCAAAACGCTACAGTAAAATGCTTTGATATGAGGTGTGCATACTGTATGGGACGTCCCCTATAAGAACTGACCATTAGTTTTTTCTACTTATTAGAAATGAGGTGTTTATGGGCCTCTGAAGTTGTAAAATTTGACAAAACTCCAAAATGCTGCAGTAAAATGTTTTGATATGAGGTGTGCATACCGTATGGGACGTCCCCTGTAAAAACTGACCATTACTTTTTTCTACTTATTAGAAATTAGGTTTTTATAGGCCTCTAAAGTAGTAAAATGTGACAAAACTCCAAAACGCTACAGTAAAATGCTTTGATATGAGGTGTGCATACCGTATGGGACGTCCCCTATAATAACTGACCATTAGTTTTTTCTACTTATTAGAAATGAGGTGTTTATGGGCCTCTGAAGTAGTAAAATGTGACATAACTCCAAAATGCTACAGTAAAATGTTTTGATATGAGGTGTGCATACCGTATGGGACGTCCCCTATAAGAACTGACCATTAGTTTTTTCTACTTATTAGAAATGAGGTCTTTATAGGCCTCTAAAGTAGTAAAATGTGACAAAACTCCAAAATGCTACAGTAAAATGCTTTGATATGAGGTGTGCATACTGTATGGGACGTCCCCTATAAGAAATGGCCATTAGTTTTTTCTACTTATTAGAAATAAGGTCTTTATAGGCCTCTAAAGTAGTAAAATGTGACAAAACTCCAAAACGCTACAGTAAAATGCTTTGATATAAGGTGTGCATACTGTATGGGACGTCCCCTATAAGAACTGACCATTAGTTTTTCTACTTATTAGAAATGAGGTCTTTATAGGCCTCTAAAGTAGTAAAATGTGACAAAACTCCAAAACGCTACAGTAAAATGCTTTGATATGAGGTGTGCATACTGTATGGGACGTCCCCTATAAGAACTGACCATTAGTTTTTTCTACTTATTAGAAATGAGGTGTTTATGGGCCTCTGAAGTTGTAAAATTTGACAAAACTCCAAAATGCTGCAGTAAAATGTTTTGATATGAGGTGTGCATACCGTATGGGACGTCCCCTGTAAAAACTGACCATTACTTTTTTCTACTTATTAGAAATTAGGTTTTTATAGGCCTCTAAAGTAGTAAAATGTGACAAAACTCCAAAACGCTACAGTAAAATGCTTTGATATGAGGTGTGCATACCGTATGGGACATCCCCTATAATAACTGACCATTAGTTTTTTCTACTTATTAGAAATGAGGTGTTTATGGGCCTCTGAAGTAGTAAAATGTGACATAACTCCAAAACGCTACAGTAAAATGTTTTGATATGAGGTGTGCATACCGTATGGGACGTCCCCTATAAGAACTGACCATTAGTTTTTTCTACTTATTAGAAATGAGGTCTTTATAGGCCTCTAAAGTAGTAAAATGTGACAAAACTCCAAAACGCTACAGTAAAATGCTTTGATATAAGGTGTGCATACTGTATCGGACGTCCCCTATAAGAACTGACCATTAGTTTTTTCTACTTATTAGAAATGAGGTCTTTATAGGCCTCTGAAGTAGTAAAATGTTACAAAACTCCAAAATGCTACAGTAAAATGTATTGATATGAGGTGTGCATACTGCATGGGACGTCCCCTATAAGAAAAATGCTTTGATATGAGGTGTGCATACTGTATGGGACGTCCCCTATAAGAAATGGCCATTAGTTTTTTCTACTTATTAGAAATAAGGTCTTTATAGGCCTCTGAAGTAGTAAAATGTGAAATAACTCCAAAATGCTGCAGTAAAATGTTTTGATATGAGGCGTGCATACTGTATGGGGTGTCCCCTATAAGAAATGGCCATTAGTTTTTTCTACTTATTAGAAATGAGGTCTTTAAAGGCCTCTAAAGTAGTAAAATGTGACAAAACTCCAAAACGCTACAGTAAAATGCTTTGATATGAGGTGTGCATACTGTATGGGACGTCCCCTATAAGAACTGACCATTAGTTTTTTCTACTTATTAGAAATGAGGTCTTTATAGGCCTCTGAAGTCGAATAAATTGACGTATCTCCAAAATGCTACAGTAAAATGTGACATTGAATTTCAGAAACTTTTAATGTAGTAAAAAATATATATGAAAACAAAAAAGATGTATTTAGAAAGAATGTATACTTTATTTTACTGCTTTTTTTGCAAATAATTATGTTGTAAACCTCTACATAAAAATTCTCTAGATGTGACCTATAAAGAAAAAAAAAAACATTAGTCAAAGAAATACACAACTTGCAAAGACAACATGAGTGTAAATTAAAAGGATAACAGAGTAAAGTACAAAAACTCTCAAAATACGGCATCTTATTATATCGTCTCTCACAGATAGATAGATAGATAGATAGATAGATAGATAGATAGATAGATAGATGAAGAAAAAGATAGAAAAAAGAAAAAAGAAAGAAAGAGAGAGAGAGAAAAGAAAGAAAAAAGATAGATAGATAGATAGATAGATAGATAGATAGATAGATAGATAGATAGATAGATAGATAGATAGAAAAAGAAAAAAGAAAGAGAGAGAAGAAAAAGATAGAAAAAAGAAGACAAAAAGAAAAGAGAAAGAGAAAAAAAGAAAGAGAAAAAAAGAAAGAAAAAGATAGATAGATAAGAAAAAGATAGAAAAAAGAAAGAAAGAAAGAAAGAAAGAGAGAGAGAGAAAAGAAAGAAAAAAGATAGATAGATAGATAGATAGATAGATAGAAAAAGAAAGAGAGAGAGAAAGAGAAAAAAAGAAAAAAGATAAAGAGAGAGAGAGAGAGAGAGAGAGAGAGAGATCTGGGCAACTCAAGCTCTCTGAAAGCACGTTCTCTTTGCTGTTACTGAAATTACCGTATTCACAGTAATAGGCGCACACGTTTTTTTTTTTTTTTGGCGGCTGGCTTGACCGTGTATTTTCAAACCACGGCTGGCTTGACCGCAGTAAAATACCGACTAAAATTAGTCGAGATACATTTTTACTGTTGCTATGCACTACGTTGATAACGGGGATATACAAATCTCTATGGAGAAGCTGACACCAACGACACATTTGAAGAGAAGAGGATTACATGGTAAATGCTATAATTTTCAGATATTAGTAAATAAGTGTTTAAGAGAATATTGTTCTGCAGGATATCGCAGTGATGTATGATAGATGAATAGTGAAGTCTATAGTTTGAGATCATATATTATTTATAAGGAATATAATTAGCCTATATTTTAAAAATTAAACATTTTTTAAAAAAACTCATAGCTTGTGGGGTAAAACGCCCCCTACGCTGAGGGGTAAAACGCCCCCCTGGGGGCATAGTTTCTCTATCATAATCACTATAATAAAATATTTCTGTCTATCAAATCCTTTGTTTTACACTTAATGCAGTATAACTAGGTGGTAAAATCAAAATATTTGAACAAAACATGAAAAAATGACCTCAAGTGAGCATTAACTAGCTAGCTTATAGCACAGATAGCTCACTGATGGAAGGTAGTTAATTTTGCCTATTTTGAACATTGCTGAAATAAATATTAATATATATACATGTTGATACATTACTTGCCTTTTACCTTTAGAGATTAAAAACTATTGTCTGTTAATTTTGCTGTTGATCTATGAAGCAAACTGGTTGGTAAGAAAGGGGGCATTTTACCCCACCTTGGGGGGCGTTTTACCCCACCGCTGGGGCAAAACGCCCCCTTTGTACAAAAATATTTTCAGTGAAAATACTAATTAATTATGAAGGCTGAGCAATTTTAATATTTGGTGAATAACTCCTGCCATAGTCACTCAAAACCGGGATGGCAATTCTAGTCACATTTATGTTTTGTTTCACTGTAATGTCACATTTTCCTTAAGGGGGGCGTTTTCCCCCACTCTACCCTACAACATTTGCAACTGCTTTTTATCACTTAATTAGACAGTGGGGGTAAAATCTTTGCGTGGGAGTGCCGCTGGACCTGTCACCTTTTTTTTTCTTTTTTTTTAAATGGTGTTCCTTGCTAGTTCATAATTTCTATTTACGGCACTGGCACAACAGGGTTCGAAATGAGGGGGGTCTGGGGGGGTCGCGGACCCATAAGTCATTAGGGACCCCCCCATAATAATTTATTTTTGGATTTTGGGGGGTTCCCGACAAATATATTTTAACATTAAAAAATGATTGTGAAAATTATAGGTCTTTAGTGACATTTTATATTTATAACAGTAATTCATTAATTTTCTAGCAGCAGCCGAGTGAGTTCCTATACAGCGTCACAGATTGTTGTTGTGGTGCTCCCGCAGACACGCACTGTAGCTGAACGCGGCAAAACGAAACCTCACAAAGAGTGAAATCCTGAATGAAAATCCTGTAAGTGCTTTGATTATGTTTATATCTTCATAACTGCTTATAGTAAAATATTAGGAGTTCGAGTTTCTATATAAAAAAATTGCATTAACTAGATACCTGATTAGAAGAATAGCCTACGTTTGTCAACGTTTCTTGCTAGCTGCATGTGTATGAAGCCAAATGATCTGTCAGCTAACAGCAGACTATGAAGCTTGTTTCCGCCACAGAGTGAAAAATAAAAAAGGTAATTGCGACTTTTTAATCTCACAATTCTGACTTTTTTCTCAGAATTAGGCTAGGCTACTTGATATAAAGTCGCAATTGCAGGTTAAGTCAGAATTGTGTGATATAAAGTCGCAATTGTGTGTTATCTAGGTCAAATTTGCGTGTTATAAAATCAGAATTATGAGATATAAATTTGCAAGAAATATACTTGAAATTCTGACTTTTTTCTCAGAATTGCATGTAGGCTATTCATGACTTTATAATACGCAATTGGGAGATATAAAATCATATTTGCATGATATAAAGTCGCAATTGCGTGTTATAAAGTCAGAATTGTGAGATATAAACTATTCTGAGGTAAAAAAAAAAAGACACCAAAAACTCCATCTTTTTTTCCTTAGAATTGGACTTTATATCTCACAATTGTTAGTTTATATTTCACTATTCTGAGAAAAGATGTCAGAATTGCGAGATATAAACTCGCAATTATGTGTTATAAAGTCAGAATTGCGCAATTGTGACTTTATTTCACGCATTTCTGACTTTATATCTCGCAATTCTGACTATTTCTCAGAATTGCGAGGTATAAAGTCAGAATTGCGAGATATAAAGTCAGAATTGCGTGAAAAACTCGCAATTGTGAGATAAAAAGTCGCAATTATCTTTTAAAATGTTTTATTCTGTGGCGGAAACAAGCTTCCATAGCAGACCTAGCAGCTAGACTAGCTATTCAAAGCATAACAACCTACTTGTCCAGTCAGTGATTATGAAAGATAACCAGGACTTAATTCAAGTCTGTGAGTTGATTAAAGTGAATGTTATTTGAGCATGACTGAGTATATACATGAGAGCTTGGTAAGGAAGCTAATTTGGCCCTGCAGCTATACAGACGTGAGTGAAATCATTGCTCAATTTAAAGATTTTTGTGACTACAATATAGAATTGGACGCAATATTTTAGTTTTTTTGGGTTGAGTTATCAATTGCATTCTTTTGAGAATATATTTGAATATGAAAAAAAGGTTGGACAAGCACAGCCCTGGTGAAAAAATAAAATAAAATGCTAATTACACTTACAGTCAGACTAATTATCAGTATCATTAATGTGTGTTAATAATTAGTTAACTTGCAGGGTGCAATTTTGAAACAACTCATTTTGTGCTAAGTATATTTTAGGTGTAATTAAATTGTAGTAAAGCATAACTTTAAGTGTATTTAGTGTAATTTTGTGTACTAAATTGGACCAACTTCAAGTGTACTTAGTATACTTTAAGTATATGACTGTGTAGGGACTAATTACATGCTTGATTAGTGATTTTAAAGTGTCCTTTATTTGTGTTACAAGTACATTACCTTTGGCTTATTCCAAATTCTACAATTTGCATACTTTGTCTTCAATAACAAATGTACATTATTAGACAAATAAAACTTAATTTAGACAAATTATTATTATCAGGTGCATCAGTTTTAAGAGTTTAAGAGTTGTATTTTTCCGAATGTCAGTCTCTAGGACTTCTGCATGGCAGCTGTTCTCTAGGACTGAGAGATCATTTTTCCAGATAATTTCTAATAATTAGAAAAATATTTTTATTTCATTGCACTTTTTGTTTTGTTTTGTTTAACTTCACATTTCACACGCAAATGATCCATTTGCTTATTTTCAGTGTTGCAACGTTGTTGCAGCAAAGCAAAAAATCTAATGTAACTAGTGTTACAGCCCTCTATTGAGTACCAGAATAAATTTGGATGATGTTATTCCAATTTAGGTTTCATCTCTTTTTGCGTTGGCAAATAAGAAGATATTTAAAGTTAAAGCAAGGGATATCCTATCTCATCTATGCTGCCTCTATCATGTCCCTGGTATGTGGTTGTGTCTAATTCTCCACACCCACCGGATTTTATCTATCCTGGGTATTGCCGACCTAATAAAAAAAATGTGTCTGTGTGGGATGCGTCTGTCATCTGTCTGTCCCTCAACATTTATAAAAGCCAAATAAGAATTGACTTACCAAAACAGCTGAAGAAAGAGATGATCAAACCTCTTGCTTGATGCAAGTCCCAATATTTCACTGTAAAGACTCTCACCATCTGGAGATCACGTCGGGGTCACCACTTTGTAATGACCACCCGTTGTTCCAACACCGGTATCCAACGTTGTGGGCGAAGGTATATTTTGTGCATGTCTTTTCAGCGTTCTGTGAAGTTTCTTATTAGAAAATAATCATAAATATTGATTATGATTTCATTTAGATTTTGATCATTCTGGGTATCCCATACTCTCAATTAGTCGCTCATTAAGGGACCCGGTGTCGCTTTGAACCTGCACGTCATGATTAAGAGCTCGCGGACACAAACAAGCCAGTTCTGAATTAGTCAGAGGATGCAGTGCGAACTATTTTACCTTTAAGTGGCCATTTTCTGCTGACTCATAACAAAAAAGTGTAATTTTTTTATAGTTGCCAAACTGCAACTTGCTAAGTCAGAAATGGCAAGGTCCCAAATGATGTTCTCCCTGATCCATTCATTGTGCCTTCGGTTTGATCTATCCTGGACAAAGATTTGAGGTAACACCAGACTCCACATTAATCTATACTAGAAATAATGATTTCTAGTTTAATAAAAAAATAATGACAATTACACAATTAAAGAATTAGAAGCCAATTCAGATATAATAAATACATAACATCAATTGCTCAGAGATGACTCAGAGACACACGGGTGTGAATGGGTTCCAAGCGCAAAACTCTGGAAAACACTGACTGTCATGACGCACTGGAAAAAGGAAGCAAATGCAGGCGATCTCAAGAATGTATGTTTATTAAACACTTAAACACAGAAGTGCAGACTCAGGCAGATGGTGAGGGTCAGACGGCTGAAGCAGGGTGGCGCAGGGACTAGATGGCCGCGATGAATCCGGCGGTGAAACGGCGTGAAGGTGAAGACAGGATCCAGACACGAAGAACACACAGCACAGGACTCCAGGAAGAAACCAACTCACGGGAAACAGGAAACACAGCACAAACATCGACCAACGATCTGACAATGAGAGAAGAATTCAGTGAGTCTTTAAAGGAACTGGAGATGAGTGGCAGCTGGCGCCGAGCTGATTACAGATGAGATGATTGACTGATGATTGATACGGTGACACCCACACACACACGCACATGGCACACAGACAACAATAACAAATGCACGAGACAAGCAGGAAGCAGCGCACTCATGAACCGTGACAGTACCCCCCCTCCTAGGGACGCCTCCTGGCGTCCCCAGACTCCCTTACCTGTCGATGGAATTCATCAATAAGGGAGTGATCTAGTATGTCTCTCGCAGGAACCCAACTTCTCGCCTCCGGACCGTAACCTTCCCAGTCCACCAAATACTGGAATCCTCGTCCCCTCCGCCTGGTGTCCAGAATACGGTTAACCGAATACGTCGGTTCCCCATCTACAAGACGCGGCGGTGGGGGAACCGGTACAGGCGGGTTAATTGCTGATCGAAACACAGGCTTAATTTTGGAGACATGGAACACGGGGTGTATCCTCCTGTACGCTGGAGGAAGGTTGAGGCGGACTGCCACCGGACTAATAATCTTGGTGACAGTGAACGGGCCAATGAATTTGGGTGCTAACTTATTCGAGACGGAACGGAGAGGAATGTTCTTAGTAGAAAGCCACACTTTTTGACCGACGACGTAAACGGGAGGCTTAGACCGGTGGCGATCGGCGTTAGCCTTAGTGCGCGCCCCCACCTGGAGTAGAGTCTCACGGGCTCTAGTCCAGGTGCGGTGGCACCTCTGGACAAAAGCGTGTGCGGAGGGAACCGCGACTTCGGATTCCAGACTGGGAAAAACAGGTGGCTGGTATCCTACACTACCTTCAAACGGAGAAAGGCCCGTGGATGACACTGGTAACGTATTGTGGGCGTACTCCACCATAGACAGTTGTTGACACCAGGAAGTCGGATTCTTGGAAACCAAACACCGTAACATTCTCTCTAAATCCTGGTTGGCTCTCTCGGTCTGGCCATTGCTCTGAGGGTGAAACCCAGAGGACAGGCTAACAGTCGCGCCCAGTAATTTACAGAACTCTTGCCAGAATTTGGACACAAACTGGGGACCCCTGTCAGAGACCACGTCAATCGGAAGGCCATGTAAACGAAAGACGTGGTCTATGACGGCAACCGCTGTCTCCTTGGCTGACGGCAATTTGGGCAAGGGAATGAAATGAGCCGCCTTCGAGAACCGGTCCACCACGGTCAATACAACCGTGTTGCCCTGGGAGGGCGGGAGGGCGGTAATAAAATCTAGAGCGATGTGGGACCAGGGTCTCGAAGGGACTGGCAGCGGTTGGAGTAACCCATCTGGCGCGCGATTGGAAGTCTTACCAGTGGCACATACCGAGCAAGCCAATACAAAATCGTGAATGTCGCGGGCCATCCGTGGCCACCAGAATCGCTGCTTAACCAAAAACCTTGTGCGATTGATTCCTGGGTGACAGGCTATGTTGGAACAATGACCCCACTGAATAACCTCAGACCGTAGTTCCTCCGGCACGAATAAACGGTTCGGCGGGCACCCGACCGGGGGCGTTACCCCTTCTAAGGTCTTCTTGACCTTCGATTCGACCTCCCATACGAGTGTGGAGACAAATAGACTCTCCGGTAAAATGCACTCGGGAGTAACCAGGCGTTCGGAACGATCAAAAAGACGCGATAAAGAATCGGGTTTAATATTCTTGGAACCCGGGCGGTACGAGAGAGTAAAATCAAAACGACCGAAAAAAAGTGCCCACCGAGCCTGCCTGGAGTTTAACCTTTTAGCAGTACGAATGTATTCCAGATTCTTATGATCGGTCCAGACAATAAAAGGTACCCCCGACCCTTCCAACCAGTGGCGCCACTCCTCCAACGCTAGTTTGACGGCCAACAACTCTCTGTTACCAATGTCATAATTACGTTCGGCAGGAGACAGACGGTGTGAAAAAAACGCGCAAGGATGCATCCTCTCGTCCGTGGGGGAACGCTGGGACAACACTGCTCCTACCCCCACCTCTGACGCGTCGACCTCCACCACGAACTGACGTGAGGAATCAGGGGCGATGAGAATAGGGGCCGAAACAAAGCGGTCCTTGAGTTTGGCAAACGCGGAGCCAGCCGCGTCTGTCCACCTGAACGTAGTTCGGGAGGAGGTCAAGGCGGTCAGAGGTGCGGCTAGTTGGCTGAAATTACGGATGAAACGTCTATAGAAGTTGGCAAATCCCAGAAACCTCTGCAGGGCCTTGCGGGAATCTGGAATTGGCCACTCTATCACAGCCTTAACCTTGTCAGGGTCCATGCGAATCCCCTCGGACGAGATAACGTACCCCAAAAATTGAACCGACTGTGCGTGGAATTCGCATTTCTCCGCCTTGACAAAAAGCCCATTCTCTAGCAACCGCTGAAGCACTCGTCGGACGTGCTGCACGTGTTCCTGGAGAGATGAAGAAAAAATCAATATGTCATCCAGGTAAACATATATGAACTGATCTACCATATCTCGCAGCACGTCGTTGACGAGTGCCTGGAAGACCGCTGGACTGTTGGAAAGCCCGAAGGGCATAACCAAATATTCAAAGTGTCCCCGGGGGGTATTAAAGGCGGTCTTCCATTCATCACCCTCCCTGATGCGGACCAAATGATAAGCATTGCGTAAATCCAGTTTCGTGAAGAGAGTCGCTCCCTGCAACCTCTCGAAGGCTGAAGACATCAACGGCAAAGGATAAGTATTCTTTACCGTGATGTTGTTCAGTCCTCGGTAATCAATGCAAGGTCGCAGGGATCCGTCCTTCTTCCCCACGAAAAAGAACCCCGCCCCTGCAGGAGAAGAGGAAGGGCGAATGAACTTGGTTGCCAGAGAATCAGAAATATATTTCTCCATGGCCTCCCTTTCTGGAGCAGAAAGTGAATACAACTTGCCCTTAGGCGGAGATTTACCTGGCAGTAGATCTATAGCACAGTCGTAGGGACGATGAGGAGGAAGAGAAGCAGCTCGAGACTTACTAAACACCTCCTTCAGGTCGTGGTACTCCTCGGGCACGGTTGACAAGTCCGCTGCTTTCTCCTGTAAGACAGACACGGAAACAGACGAACAGGCAGACAAAAGACAAGACTTATGACATTCAGTGCTCCACTCATTGATAGTTCTGTGTTGCCAGTCTATTTTGGGATTGTGTTGAGTGAGCCAGGGGTGTCCAAGTACTATGGGGGCCAGGGGGGAGTCCATGATGTAGAAGGTGATGGTTTCAGTGTGGTTTCCGGAGGTGGTGAGTGTGAGGGGAGCAGTGGACAGGGTGATAACGGGGAGGTCTTGGCCGTTGAGTGCGTGGACAGAGATGCGTTGGGTGAGTGGTTGTAGAGGAATGTGGTGTTTGATGGCGAAGTGATGATCCAGAAAATTACCTTCGGCCCCTGAGTCCAAGAGTGCATGACAGTGGTGTTGGTGATGCGACCATCTAAGTCTAACCGGGAGGAGAGTAGATGTCGCTGATGGTGTTCCTGAGGTCTTAGCAGCGGAGATCCCACCCGACAGTAGCCTCATAGTTACTGCCGGGCTGGGCCTTTTAACGGACACGTGTTCAGAAAATGTCCAGATCCTCCACAGTACAAACAAAGGCCCAGGGATCTCCGCCTCTCCTTCTCCTCCCGGGAAAGCCGAGCTCTTCCCACCTGCATGGGTTCGGTGTCGTGGATGGGGCTGACCGCGTCGGTGCCGCTGGACCTCGGGAAGTCGAGGAAGTGGACTGGACGTTCGGTTGGCGCGCGTCGACTCATCCGGCCAAGCCTGGAGTCCACCCGCAACGCCAGCTCTATCAGACCATGGAGGGTCGTCGGGAGGTCCAGGGCGTAGATCTCCTGATGTACGCGGTCAGCCAGCCCATGCAGGAACATGTCCCACTGCGCCGTGTCGTTCCATTGGCACTCGGCGGCCAGGGTGCGGAACTCAATGGCGTAGTCCGATACAGAGCGATTACCCTGTCTGAGTTCCGCCAGCCTCCTAGCAGCCTCCTTCCCGGCCGCCGCGCGGTCGAAGACGCTCCTCATGGCTTCCGCGAGTGCCTGGAACGACATGCAGCAAGGGTCTCTATTCGCCCACACCGCCGTGCCCCAAAGGGCCGCCCTCCCAGTCAGGAGAGTGAGGACAAATGCCACCTTAGAAGTTTCCGTGGCAAACGTGCGTGGCTGTAGGGCGAAATGCATCTCACAACGGGTAATGAAAGCACGACAATAATCAGGTTCTCCAGCATACCTCTCAGGAACTGGCATACGAGGCTCGGACTGGGAGGGCGGATCAGCAGGAACGGGGGGCACGAACGGCGTGGGTGGCGCAGTGGGCATGCGCAGATGTTGAATTTGCTGGGTTAGCTCGGACACCTGCGCCACCAGTGCCTGTATGGCACGTCCGTTGTTGTTAAGCCCCTCCTCTTGAGCGTCCATTCGTTGAATGCTCGTGCCGATGAAAGCTTCCATCGATATCTGGGTCTCGCCTGCTGCTTCCATCGATTGGTCAGATCGTTCTGTCATGACGCACTGGAAAAAGGAAGCAAATGCAGGCGATCTCAAGAATGTATGTTTATTAAACACTTAAACACAGAAGTGCAGACTCAGGCAGATGGTGAGGGTCAGACGGCTGAAGCAGGGTGGCGCAGGGACTAGATGGCCGCGATGAATCCGGCGGTGAAACGGCGTGAAGGTGAAGACAGGATCCAGACACGAAGAACACACAGCACAGGACTCCAGGAAGAAACCAACTCACGGGAAACAGGAAACACAGCACAAACATCGACCAACGATCTGACAATGAGAGAAGAATTCAGTGAGTCTTTAAAGGAACTGGAGATGAGTGGCAGCTGGCGCCGAGCTGATTACAGATGAGATGATTGACTGATGATTGATACGGTGACACCCACACACACACGCACATGGCACACAGACAACAATAACAAATGCACGAGACAAGCAGGAAGCAGCGCACTCATGAACCGTGACACTGACACAGCACTGCATGGGGGTTTTCCTAGTTACAGATTTCCAAAGACTGCTCTGCAACTTACCCATATATACGCATACCAGAACAAAAGGTTGTAAATAATTACTACACTAACACTTGGTTTCGGGGGAGAGGAGAGGATTCTCAGAAATCTTGACCCCACTCAAAAAGGAGTACAGGATTTTCCTAAGTTTTCAGTCTTTCTCATAATACCAAAGACTGCAATGGAATTAAGACCGTTTTACCAATCACACTGAGACATTTAAAATGATACCAAACATAAGAGGGAATAAACTATATATTCACAAGACACATAATATATGATATATAGACATTCTCAGTGAACTTTCAGTGACTTGAATCAGGGGGAAAGGAAGGGAGGAGGGAGAGGGGGAAGCACAGATAAGGAAGGAGATTAGTTTGGACAAGGCGATCTACGCTTAATTTCTCATACAATAGTGTCAGTACAGTCAGATCAATAATTTTAAGAATAATAAGTCCCCAACTAAGCAAGCCAGTGGTGACAGTGGCAAGAACCCAAACTACATCAGGTGACAGAATAAAAAAAATAACTTAAAAAGTTCTCCTCTGGCCAAACAACGAAGATGGTGTGGTTATGATTCCCGGCTGTAGTCAACGACAGAAACAAACTTCTAGTGCATATTTGCACTTATTCTTTCATTCACGTTCGCAGTATAACCTCAATTAGGCACTTACAACTCAAATCTGTCACTGCTATTTCAAATCTTTACACATTGACTTTTGTAACTATTTTTGCGATATATTAGATGCTTAACTAACTTGTGCACCCCCAGGCAGTGAGCGTGAGAGAGAAAGGTGGGGAGGGGGAGGGTGCAAAGGAGTTGTGTTATTGGTTGGCGCCTGGCCAATGAAATGGGGCTTTTGTACACTATAGCCGCTTTCCGACCGGAGGAACCTTTTCACAGTTCCTAGAACTATTGGCTAAAGTACCCGGATGTCCGCGTGTTCGCACCGCAGGAACTAGGAACGATTTTAGTTCTAAGAACTCCATTTGTAGGAACTAATTTGGGTCCTACTTCAGAGTAGGGTCTAAACCAGCACTATAGGAACTATCCGTGACGTTAGTGTACGCTGATGACCGAACGCACGCGGAACACCAGCACCCGCCATTTTTAAAACAGCTAGAATGTAAACACACAGATTATAGCCTATATATTTACTCCATAAACTAACTATACAAACATGGAAAACAGTGATAGATGGGTCTCTAAACCTTTATGCTGAAGAGAAAATCCAACGCAACTTTGAGGGGACCAAGCCAAACATGATTATGTTTATCTGCCCAGCTTGCAACACTGGACATCAACCACATAGGCTAATAACCTTTTTTTCATATACTGTCTACTTTCTATTACAGTTCTATCTAATAACATATTAAACTGTACTGTTAGACAGATTGCTAACTAATAAACACAGAGAATGCGAGCATTGTTTGCTCTGGCGTTCTCAGCGCCGCCAAAATAAAGGTCCGTCGCGCCGTCAAAATAAAAGTCACCGTGCCTGCGTCACTCCCTTACTCCTCCTACCAGTTCCTATGGCCACTTGGCCAGTGCGAACGCAAACAGCAAAACCGAGTTTAGGGGAGAGTAGTTCTTAGAACTGTTTAGAAGTGGACAGTTCCTAGAACTAAGTTCCTAGAACTACTTGGTCGGAAAGCGGCTTATGATGTCATGACACCCGAGGCCTCGGGTGTTTTCTGAAATGTTAATGTGACTTAATAATGCACTAGGACAGTGATGTTTAAAGACTAAACTCAGTAAACACCATACTAATAAAGCATAATGTACAGAAAAATAGATGAGCCCAGAATATGACAAAAGAAAGGAGCTGGACATATATATATATTTTCATACTATGGAAGTCAATGGGGACCATCAGCGGTTTGACCAGCAAAACTCCAAAGTTAGAGAATTAGTCCCTGCCATCTCCTTATATTCAGAACGTCATGCTTTAAGACAGAAATATAGAAAAAACTTGAAATATCAACTGCAATGAAAAAACAGCATGAAATCCATGCAATTACTTGAGCTGGTAATTATTTACTCCTTTTCTTTTTCTGTTCTTTAGAGCTTTAGACAATGACACTTTGTGATTTTGTACTTCTGAGTGTCTTTAGTCTATTTATTTCACAAAGCCTTTAAGCTGCTTTATAAGTTGTTTATCACACATGTACCATTTTATTCATTTGATTTTATTAATCTTTCCTAAATTTTCCATATTCATATTGCCCTCCACAATCTTTCTGTACCTTTGCACTGGTTAGCTATAGGGCTTTTCACACTGCCCATAACCCCGGGTTATCTCCGTTCTAAACAAATCACGGTGCCAAACTTGTACAATGTGAAACGATGCAGTGTAGAATATTACAACTAGATGCTTAGCAGCTGACAACAATTCATGCACTTTGGGCAGTCACGGAAAAACAGCGCAATGTATATAAACAGTCGTTTCTGCCAGAGGTGTAAAGTCCAGGGGTCAGAAAGTAAAAATCCTGCCATATGTTTATTCCACCCTTGAACTCAGCCAGCTGATTCACTGATTAGTTCAAACTAAATATCTCCTGGCTGAAGCTGTGCTAATTAGCAAATCCAGATGACTGGAACAAAATACTGAGGAGGACTTTTACTTTCTGAACCTGGACTTGCGTATGACAGGAAAAATATCCAACGGCGAAGGAAAACGCAACAATTGGAGTGAAGAAGAGATCATTTCATTCTTACCTTTTATATTTCAAAAAGTTAACTTTGAAAAAAACTTGATATTACAGTCAGCAATGTGTAATATGAGGACACGCAATGCTAGAGCCTTTATGTAAACAGGTCACATGCTGCGTTTGTCTTGTAACACTGACAATGCAAATATACAAATAAAGACTTTAACCCGGGGTTCAGGAATGTGCAGTGTGAACTTCAGCTTATGAATACCCAGGATTAACTGTTAACCCTGGGTATAGCATGAGCCGTTTGAAACGTGAATAAAGATAACCCAGGATTCAGTTTACCCGGGGTTTAGGATGACCCTGGGTTAAACGTACAATATGTAAGATGTTTGTAATAAAATATCCCAAAATCACTATATTTCCTGCAGTTGTGTACTTACAATATCCCAAAAGTTCCCAAAGATTTTTAATTTCAGAGAAATTCCAATTTTAAATAATTGTCCGTCCCAGAACATTTTTTCACTTGTCGTCTGTCACTGACGTAATATCCGCGTTCTCCCTGGTTTCTGTTCGTACTGCCATAGTAACCATGGCGACAGACGTGGACAACTGCGTAGTTCGTAATGTCTATCTATCATTTGTTGTTTGTGTTTCATATGTTCCTCAGAGAAACACTTCCTGCACTACAAGTTTACAGTCCTGACCAAATCAGACTCATTCCCAGAGTTCAGTGCTGTGTGTGTTTATGATGACAGACGGATCAAACACTTCAGTAATGAAGAACGAGTCTGGATTCTGACTGATAAAGCCTGGACAAATACACCTGAGGAACCAGCTGACCCTATAGACTGGTTCCTACATCAGATCAGGACTCTATCAAACTGCACAGGCTCACAGTGTCCTGGTGGGTTTAATGATTATTATCAGGCATTATATTTATTGTAAGTGTCTAATTAGTGATGTTGTTCTGTGATTGTAGAGCTCCATACATTTCAGAGAATAATTGGCTGTGAACTGGAGAAACTTCCTGATGGATCAGTGAATCTGACTGTCTTTGATGAATATGGATTTGATGGAGAAGATCTTATATCCTTTAATTATGACACTGTGAAGTGGATTGATAAAAACCCAAAAGCCAAAAGAACCAAAGTAGAATGGGATCGTCACAGAGGACGAAACCAATTCATCAAACATTACCTCAAGAACTGCACTGACTGGATCTCCACATATAACAGCAGAAAAAAGAGTAAGTTCTGATCAGATCAGATCAGTTAAATGATCTCCTGTCTCTGTGTGTGAGCGTGACGTAAGTTCAGCAGGTCGTCATTTAGTAAAAAATAAATAATGTAAAACTGTTGAGGACACATTTACAAATGTTGAAAATCATCCGTACCGTCCCGGGGTGAAGCCTTCACTCTCCGTGAGGAATCCCGTTGCTTGAAATCATGTCAGCGGTTCAGGAGACTGGGGATGTGCGACGCTCTGTTGGAGAAATGTATGTTCTAAACCATGGACATGTTGTCGTTGCGAATCAATACATGCCTTTAGAAAAACCCTCAGGGCTAAGGACACCGCTTTCAGTTTTATTTAAATTTTTCAGGTTTATGTGCCACTTGCTTTGTGAATGTGAGGTCTGGACCTCGTAATTTTTCTGTGTAGGCTATATACTGAAGGTTGTGAAATAACTGCAGAATATTAACTCTAATGTGGTGCGGGCGGCAATGATTTGCACATCGCCACGATAGTGGCAACGATGGGTCCTTTCCTACGAGAACCAGTGTGAAGATCGACAGAAATCACAGAGGATCTTATGACTGTCTGGTCACTCACAGCAGTCTGACAGAACCAGTTACAGTAAACTGGGGTAAAATTGACCATAAATTCTGTCTTGAGTGAATATATGAAGATCAGCCTTCATACAGTAACACTGCTTCTGCAAGAATAACTGATGAAACTTAATACAAGTCTCTCAATATGTAGAAAGAGAACATGTTGCTGGTCACAAACAATTACAGTTAAAAGTGCCTTCACTCAGATCAACTGTTAAAAATCATTTACAATGTGTTTTTTATTTTTTTTTATTTTTTTATTTTATTGCAGTGGGAAATTGTGCTGACTGTGAAACAGAATCTCAATGGCATTTTATAGCAGTATTATCAGCAGTTGCTGCAGTTCTAGTTCTCGCTCCGATTGGTTACTGCATCTACCTAAAGAAATGGTCAAATGGTGAGTTTTAAGTATACTTTATGCAACACTGTTTTTTGTTTTTCAATATCCTTGTTTTAAAGAGATTTCAAAATGTATAATGTTTGGGAGTATACAGTATACTGTATGACAGTAGAAATATGAGAAATATGCAGATTTTGATGATGAGATTTTTTGTTATTTGAAATTTATTTTTATTTTATTTGATGGATACAAATTATAAGGTAGGATCCATAACAAATGAGAATTGCATGGTATGTGTTTGTACTTTAATTTGTTTTTAATTTAATCTACTGTATTTTTTCTAGGTAAGATGAACAGATATATTGATAAAACTGGAAAGAAGATACAACAAACAATCATCCATCACATCAGACCTCAATAGTCCAGTGTTTTCATCAAGAGTTCATCAATGGATTAACAGACTGGACTGTGATGAACAGAACTTGCGAGACCCTCCATCACTCCACCGGCCCTTACTAGACCCTCCATCACTCCACCTGCCCTAACGAGACCCTCCATCACTCCACCTTCCCTTACGAGACCCTCCATCACTCCACCGGCTCCTACGAGACCCTCCATCACTCCACCTGCCCTAACGAGACCCTCCATCACTCCACCTGCCCTAATGAGACCCTCCATCACTCCACCTGCCCCTACGAGACTTTCCATCCTGCCCTAACGAGACCCTCCATCACTCCACCTGCCCTAATGAGACACTCCATCACTCCACCGGCCCCTACGAGACCCTTCATCACTCCACCTGCCCTTACGAGACCCTCCATCCCTCCACCGGCCCTTAAGAGACCCTTCATCACTCCACCGGCCCTTACGAGACCCTCCATCACTCCACCTGCCCTTACGAGACCCTCCATCCCTCCACCGGCCCTTAAGAGACCCTTCATCACTCCACCGGCCCTTACGAGACCCTCCATCACTCCACCTGCCCTTACGAGACCCTTCATCACTCCACCGGCCCTTACGAGACCCTCCATCACTCCACCTGCCCTAATGAGACCCTCCATCACTCCACCTTCCCTTACGAGACCCTCCATCACTCCACCGGCCCTTAAGAGACCCTTCATCACTCCACCGGCCCTTACGAGACCCTCCATCACTCCACCTGCCCTTACGAGACCCTCCATCCCTCCACCGGCCCTTAAGAGACCCTCCATCCCTCCACCGGCCCTTACGAGACCCTCCATCACTCCACCGGCCCTTACGAGACCCTCCATCCCTCCACCGACCCTCCATCACTCCACTGGCCCTTACAAGACCCTCCATCCCTCCACCGCGAAAGTTGTTTTTGGACATGCAATACTGGTAAAGAGACATGTGAGTTACTTGAATGTGGTCTCTTATATATACATACAGTATATACAACCCAATATATAGATATATGTATTTTCCTAATAAGGTAGAGAAAGGTTCGACTGACTGTGAGTTTGGGCCATGACCATATGTTCTATGTTATGAGTAGCAGAGATATAAAGAGAGAGAGAGCCTCCCCTCTGTGCACTCTTACATTCTGCCGACTGTGTGACTGTGAGCCTTTCTTGCAATAAATAAACCATTATAATCATTGATTGGGCTTTTGTATCTTATTCAGAACTGTTTATTGTTTATTTGCCACAACATAGACCACATACAGAATATTTGACATGCTTACTCTCAGTGCATGAAATCAGGATGTCAAATTACAGAATAATTACTTGTTCTTGACCATGGCTGCATGACGATCACTTTCTACAATAAATCAATCAGAAGATCTTCTGTTCCTCTTTTTAGCAAATAATGATTTTTTTCTGAAATAAAACTTTAGATGTTGTCATATGATGGAGGCCCTGATGAGGAGGATTCTGATTGGACGAGACTCGTTAATAGGCGTGTCCAGTTTCTGTAGCGTTTAACTGCTTAACTCCTGCTGGAGAGACTCAACATCACAAATACAATATAAATAGAGATGGACTACTGTTATGGAGCTTTTTGTATTCTTTATCATTTTTCATATTGACAACATTTTTTATTAGACTACAGGCCTTAATCTGCCTGTTTGGACATATGCGGTCATTATGAAATTTGTGTTCTCACTCAAACTAATGAGAGTCAAATGTGTTTTTTTTAAAACGTTTAAAAAGAGATGATGTTGTTGACAATGATTTAATTTTTTTTTACGACTGGAAAACGAAAGTGTAATTGACCCTTCGCTAAGCCCCGCCCTCCTTAGTTACTGTTGCTACGCCTGTCAAGCTTTTGCGCCTGGCACGTCTATTACAGTGTGTATGCACTGGTTTCAGACATTCCTAAGGAGATAATTAGTCATTTTTGGCGAACAGGTGAAAATATGAGAGAACAAGACTGCAGTATGCATTCGAGGGATATATCCACGACATAATATGCAAACGATTAGAGAATAATTTCATCAAAATTGAAGCTAAAGTCTATAACGTTAGGTCCCAGCGCAAGCAGCAGCCGCCTCATACACTGACCATTCAAATGGGAAACACACAAATTGTGAAAAAAGTGAAATGTGAAAATATTCTAATATTTATAGATCAAACAACTTATCCATATTGTGGAATAAACACAAGACATTAGCCTGACCACTTTGCAATGATAACGATCTCCCGCTTATATTGTTAGTGCGCCAGGCTAACGTTACTGCTCACACGTCGTGGGTCATATAAGTGACTACTGTTATGAACTGATTAAGTTTGCATACCAACCTTTTTCTTGGAGATATCCGGCAAGCCCTGTGATGTTCACTGCTTTTACTAAATAACGTTACCTTTTACTTTTACTAGAACTAACACCGGGAGAGTCGCGATCGGATTGGGGTAACGTTTCTAGTTTGGCCGTCGATTAACAAAATGCTGAAATATATTTTTAAGTAATGTTAAATTATGTCAGTGAGCCTCCGTCTTGCCTTTAATCACACTGCTTGATCCACGAGCTGGACAATAACTTGATTCTAGAGCTGCTATAAAGCCAAAACACTTTACTTTTTATTTCCTATTATCAATGTAAAGCTGCTTTGGAACAATCTACATTGTTAAAAGCGCTATATAAATGAAGATGACGCCCGGCATTTCTCCCCTTGGGTTTTAGGTTTCGGGAAGGGAACAAAATCCACCACCCCGTCCAAACTTTTTAGGATACCGGGTATCAGATTTGCACAATCGTATGGATTGCACAACGCTTCAGCATGTTTCCCTCGCTCGAAAGCTTGCCAGACCTCCCGCGCCTAGTTACGGTTGCTAAGCCACGATTGGCCTGTGGCGGTTTTCGGGCGTGGCTTAGCGAAGGGGATCATGTCGCCACGTGAGGGCGCAGTAACAGAAACTACTGATGCGCTCTCGTTTAAAACTTGTTCTGGATAGACAAGAATGGTTTGGCCTATTCTTTTATTGTCTTGTCTTTTCTTTTCTCTTCAAAGCAATGTGAAGCAAGGTAAGCACATTATTTTCTGATCGATATAACAGTAGGCCTAGTAATGTAGGCTACCAATGTTGGCTACTGTCTATAAACCTTTTGCAGGGTTTGCTTTTTAGACAGTAACAATTAAATAACTGAGTTGCAACATTACATTTAGTTGAAACGTATCTTTGTATAAACTAAATTTACTTTTTACAAACCAGATTTACAGAAGCCTCTGTCAGTTGGAATAAAACAGCAGATTTTAACAGCATCAATAAGCTCTTGTTTAACCTGATAGATTTCAATTCTTTTAGACATAGGCTCAATGATAATGCTGAAATTTAGATTTTAAGAGAGAGAACATTATGTGAATGAATGACTTTGTTAGCGGCTCTTTAAACACCTCTGTGTGAATTTTGCAATCATCAAATTTGGAAGTGTAAAGGGCACTGTAAAATGAAAATACAAATTTGGAAATCTCTGTTGTATCTGAACAGAGAGTTCCATTAATATCAAGAACATCCAGTGATTTCCTCCTTCCATTTCTTTTTTCCAGAGCAAAAAAGTAACTGGAGTTGGTTTCTCCCTCTTCCAGCCATTTAGCTCTAGATCTTATAAATGCGCCTTTAGCTAAATCTCTATACATTTGATCCATTTTTTAGTTGTATCTCCTTTAACTCCATTTTTTCCTCAGAAGATACAGTACTTTTAGTTAAAAGCATATTAATTCTATTAAATAATTCTGATTCTTTTTGATTTCTAAGGAATTTAAGTTATTTACTTCTCTTAATAGCAGCACATCTAGCCATATATTTAAAGTATTCCCATTTTTGCTTGAATTTGCAATTTGTATTATCATTAAATATTTCTTCAATTATTTTTTTAACACTATCATTGAAGTTGACGCCCTGGAGAAGAGAGTTCTTGAATTTCCAGTAACCTCTTAAGTTTGCAGTTTCCTGTGAATCGCCCAATTTTAGAATAATTTGTTTCATGATCTGATAAAGGGGCAGAAGAATGAGACACGTTGTTAAGAAGATGAAGAGCATTTGTTGAAATAAAAAAAAATATCAATTCTACATTTTCACAACAAACTTCTGTTAGACCAAGTAAAATTCAACATATCATGATTCAAAAAGCGCCATGCATCAGTCAGAGATAAGTCACAACAAAAATTTAAAATCAGATTGTTACTTTGTGAAAGTTGGCAAATTTTGGGAGGATACTTGTCTTTTGCATCATCAGCACATTCATTAAAGTCACCACCTAAAATTAAAAGGGAGTTTGAATACTTCTGCAAGAGTTCATTTAATTTTGAGACTGTGGGAAAAAATCCCTTTGTTCCGAGAGCGTGAGTTGTGACCATAAACATAAGGATTGCATTATCCTGCCTAATAACAATAGTTAACCATCTGCCATCATCAGAAGATACCACCTCTAGAATATCTCCTCTAAATCTATGTAGAAAGATAGAGACCCCCGCTGAGTGATTAGTGCCATGACTACAGTAAATTCCATTTCCCCATTGCCCTTTCCAAAACTTAATATCCGATTCACAGGAATGTGTTTCTTGAAGTAGAATCAAGTCAGCCTCACTTCTTTTACAAAATAAAAAAACAGCTTTCCTTTTTACAGAGTCCCGTATACCCCTGACATTCAATGACATCACAGTAAGAGAATTTAACTTAACATCCATCAAATAAATTAGAAAAACAGAAACAGAAAAAAAAGACACAAACTAAAACAAACTCTCAACTAACAAGTAACAAGAAATGTAAGAAGTGTTTAAGTAAACGTTGAAAAAGGATTGATACACAACCATTAACATTATGGTGAACAAATAGCGACTATAGTAAATATTAAGGCACCATATGTTTGATTTGGAATAATAAGAAATAAAATTATAAATTGCCTTTAACATAGCCATGTATATACTACTTGTATCAACTTAGTTTAATTATACGTATAAACTTAAGGTATTACTTTTAAATTTACTAACTCCTTTAGGAGAACATATTGTATACGGTTAATTAGAGAATTTCAGAACCAAACATTAGGACCAAATAATCACAAAAAAAAAACATATTGGCCACTAGCCCATATTTGGGTGAGAACCTTTAATTCGTCTCAGGACAAAAACAAAATACTAATTTCCTTTCCTTTTGTTATTTTCTATTTTTTTTTTTTTTTTTTTTTTTACATACCGACGTTAATGTTTCTTGAACCGAAGGAAGACCCATCATTAGTTCTACCGGTCTGCAGCTCCGATGACAGTAAGACCGTTAGATTCACTCTGGGATCACAGGGGATGAGAAGTCATCATACAGATTTCCGTCCATCAAATGTCAGTTCAGAAAGTAGTTAATCAATGTCTGCGTAGTTGATCTTTTTCCCATCAATTAGAGCAAGTGGGCCAAGGAAAGAAGCTTTTTTCCCCTCCTCTCTTGCTTTTTTAACCAGGCGCCAGAGCTTCTCTCTGGCAATTCTGTCCTCTGGAGACAAAGCCTCAGTAAGCCGCAGTTTTTTGTCACGTAAGAACCTGCTCCGTTTGGCGCTCTTCCAAACAGCATCACGGATGCGGCGGAGTGCAAACAGAATAATGACAGATCTGTGGGGACCATCCTGTTTTTTAGGGCCGACACGATGGGCAATGTCGATCCCCTCCTCCAGGTATTCCTGTAGCCCAGGAGCAACCTTTCCAATTACAGTAATCACCACCCTTCTCACATCCTCGTTTCCCTCCTCTTTTAGCCCGTGCAGCTTTAGCGCCCATCTCTAGCTATAGCGCTTGTAGTCGGCGACTCCTTCCCTCAGGATTCGGGTTTCTTTTTTCAGATTTTCAATCTCTTGCTTCGTGTTTCTTTATGTTGCTCAACGTCCACCACAAGTTGTTGAACAGTAGATGAGAGTTTCTCGATTTGCTTAGAGGTTTCAGTTGTTGTCAGTTCTATGACTGAAATTTTATGGAATGAGTTGTCAATTTTTTTCCCTAGTTCACCACAACTTTTTGCTAAATCTTGGATAGCAGCCACAATGTCCGCATGGCCATTCTCTTCACTGTCACCATTACTGTGCTTGCGCTTCTTCTTCTTTGTGACAGGTTTCTTAGAGATATGAGGTGAGGTGGAAAGAATGTCACCTGGGTTAACGTCAAGTTTATTCGATACATCTTCTTTACCTGAGTCTTCCATAGAAACTTCTGTGGTACTGACGTTAGAGTTGTCTTCCATTGTTTTCACCCTCTGGCGTGCGTTCCTGTGTTGACAAAACTTTAGCCTAGCTTACCGCCAGTTGTGACTTTTCCCTTTTGCCGGTTCTTAAAAAAAAAAAAAATGATGTAGGCTATATGGTGAGCATATTTTCTCAGCACTGCTGCCCCGTAGCACCAAAAATGGTTTCACCTTACTTTCAAGCCATCATTACACCAGTTTCAAGTCAAAGTAATTAGGTTGTGTTGTCAAAAACCTACACTTTTCTGACAGAAGAGTTCAGAACAGCCTCCTCAGACCAGCGCTGTCACTACCTCAGCCGTTGTGTTAGATAAGCACACAATTCAGATAACACAAAGCCAAAGCACAAAATAACTCTTGTTTTATCGAAATATATGTACGTAGATATAATATGTAACATAAACCATAATGTATATAACTTAAAAAAAGTAACAGTTATTAAAATGAAAAGCCATAAAATGTGAAGTGCCCCACTGGGAATCCAGCAATTTTCAATGGAAATTATAAGATTATTTATTTTTTTTTTTTTT
The DNA here is from genome assembly GCA_021464565.1 of Rutilus rutilus. Taxonomy (NCBI): domain Eukaryota; kingdom Metazoa; phylum Chordata; class Actinopteri; order Cypriniformes; family Leuciscidae; genus Rutilus; species Rutilus rutilus. Next base: position 3,408,183 of record JAJAQA010000013.1, read on the forward strand.
TACTTTTGAAAACACCTTTAACAGTTTTTCAGTATTTTGAGGCAGTTGTGGCTTAATGGTTATAGAGTCAGACTGTTAACCCGAAGGTTGTGTGTTCGATTCTCAATGCCCACTGCTCCGGGTGAGACTGTTTGCAGTGTGTGTGTGTTCACTACTCACTATGTGTGCAATGTGTGTGCACTCACTTGGATGGGTTAAAGGAAGAGGACAAATTCTGAGTATGGGTTACCATACTTGCCCTTCACACATCACTTTCATTTTACTGTAAAATTTTAATAATATATTTATTTATACCAGACATTTTTATAACAGCATGCGAGCAATAAAACCTTGATGAATTGCTGGTTTGGATAAAAGTGTCTGCTGAATATTTTATGAGCTGCTCAGAAATTGTTCATGTTTATAGAGTGTGTCTAATGTACGTGTGTGAATGGTATTTTTATTTAAAAATAAAATGCATAAAATACAAAAAGGTTGATAACAATGTGATTTGTGATGTTTTATGTTTTATGTTTGGTCTAGGAGATTGAAAGACATATTAAGAGACCACTGCAAAATTATCTGTTTTGACCTTTTAAAGGTTTTTGAGTGAAATTAACATTGTTGTTTTATTGCATAAATTACTTGCAGCATTTATCCTAAATTCAATCAATTTAGTCTTTATGGCATTTATATGCATAGAAGCACATTTAATAAATAAACACAAATGTTTTCACAACCTCATATACGGTAATAAAAAGACAAGTTCATATTCATTTTTGAACAACAATGCAAATTTATTTTACGCATGAAGAGTCCAAAAATGTATGTTGTCAGTCCCAGAACTGTAGGTCCTGAGAGGATCAATAAATTAATTCTGATATGATACTGGATAATATAAACCTGATGAGAAACAGAAAAATACAACTTACCATTGAATATTTAAAATAATCATATAAGAAAATGTATTCTTGTAAACCGAGATTATATGAAGGATACAGTGTGTGGATCTTGACATGCAATCACAATGAAATTGTTTTTAATCTCTAAAGAGAGTGTGAAAAGTGTGTATATAGCGCCACCTACCTGTCTTTCTTTGAATTAAGTAGGACAGTCAGCTTCATCAGGTTCCTCAGATTCATCAAATATATCCCTACAAAAATATTGACAAGAAATTTAAGTAGGCTATTCTACGGCTGCACTTTTCCCACATGCATGACCTGCATTTCAATTTAACATTAAAATTCCATTAAATTGAATCGAATAATTCTTGAGTAGCCTGTTTTAATTGAATAATTGATTGTGGATTGTACAATTCAATTGGATATATATATATATTTTATATTAATTGAAATACATAAATGTTTTTAAGGTTTTTACTCAGTGCAGGAATGAAGACGAATGTGTGATTTCATCTTCAGCCAGTGAGAGGCAGCAATCGCTCAATACACCTAGAAGAGATGGTAAATATAAAGTTTTTTTTTTTTTACCTTCTGCTAATACATCGTGAAGGAATGAAATAATTCATTCATTCATTCATTGTGTGGGGGTTTCCTCTTTCTTTATTTTAATTACGGCCTATTTATTAATTGCGAAAAAATGACAATTAAATAAATGTGTTATTGGATAAAATAGTGTGTTTGCTGAACTTCTTAATGGCACTTAAAGAAGGTTAAACAGTAATTAATCTACAAACAGCAATCTACCTTTTCATATCTTGTGGTAAATGTTTTATGATCAACCATATCTATTAGCCCTTATCAGGCAAAACATTGATATTTTTAGTTTACATGCACTTTTAGTGAAAGTAGAGGAAAACACAATGTAAGCCTAAATCATAGCTGAAAGTAAAACAGAAATTAGGCCTATACTGTTTCACATGTTTTTGTTATCATTGCAACGGGAAAAGACCATAAAATCCTAATTAAATGAAGTTCAAATGTATTTTTTAATATCATGACTACAAGTTACAAAGCCTGTTGGACTTATCACTTCCCTTTAATCTGTTGGCCAATAGTGTTAATACACTCCGCCTTATGCCCAACTTTCACGACCAATAGCCTAAAGATCTTTCTGCAGAAATAAAGCTCTGACATTCAGAGACACTTTCAGATTTCATCAGTGAAACACACTGATGCAGTGACCAGTGACGCGCGCTGGCATTGAATGGCAAACATGTTTCACGCGCTCTCGTTTAAAAACATTTTCTTTATCGAGGTAGCGATAGTCTGGTTTATTTCTCACTCTAGTCTGAGTGATGCGCTTCAAGGTAAGAAAAGTTCATTTGTTTTTTCTTCTGATCCCCAGCAGATATGCGGTTATCTACAAATGTTTAAATTAAATCTTTCGAGTTTGCTTATTTAATATATTTATTTCTCATTAATTAATAAACTGAAAATATTTTAGAGTTCTCATAACAACATAACATGTCTCTAACATATGTGTTATGCCATTGCTCTGTTAAAGAATGTCAAACGAACTAAAATCGAAAGCGCAAACAGGCTTTTAGTGTTTTATTGAGGAGTCAGCATCTGTTCCACGCACTTTCCTCACGAGATCAGCTCGAGATCAGCTCATGATCAGGTGTTTCCCGCGTCTCTGAGCGACTCTGTCCACATAAATGAAGTAAAACTCCATGTGCTTTCAGTTTCGCGTGCCTTTGGGAAATTACTTAAAAATCATACAAAGTGATTTTCTGGATTTTTGTTTTAGATTCCGTCACTCACAGTTGTATGATAAAACCTACAGACTTCTACATGCTTTGTAAGTGGGAAAACCTGCATAATAGACTAGGCAGAATTTCTGAAAATGTGCTTATTTAAAGTGCTGGAGGCATTTTGTGATTATTTATATTATACAACATTTCTAGGGGTATTAAGGGGTGCTGAATCCAAATCTGCTGTATATGAAAATGCCTCAAAATTGAGAAATTCAAAATGGCCGGTACCGCCAGGCTGAAATCTATTTTTCAGTATATCTTTTTGACTAAACAAGGTACAAACATGAAATAAATGTGCTTTTGTAAGTTTTCCTACATGGGCAATTCAATGCCATATTCAGATTTTAGATGTCACGTGAAGAAACTGCTTAGATATTGCAAAAATAGTTGTTTTTAACTATGAACTATTATTAACTAATTAATAATTAAGTTAGTATTATTAATATGATCAGGCTACTTTTACTTAGTTTGTATTTTGTTATGAGGTAAAATTTGTCAAATGTGTTGCAATGCACTCCCAAACCTTTGCCCTCCCCAATATCATACCACCCCTCCCCCGAGCTTAGCCTTTCTCACACTTCTCAGAACGGCTGATCGGAAACCTAAGACAGCTAACAGGTAAGTCATGTCCAGTGTATATTTTCATAATGTGACATGTTTTCATAAACATCCCAAGGGGATCAATAACGTTTCTATCTATCTATGTAGTTTAAATAATTGCAGTATAGGCTATATTTTAGCATTTTTGATCACTAAAAGAAGGCTATTAGCGCGATTAGCTAGATGACATCAAAGTCAGTAAACTTAACTTAACACTTGCTTTTACACTGACTGATTGGAGGAAATACTTTAAATTTATTTAATTTAACCCTTTCACACGTACGATCACACCGGTGTGATCAGTCTAGGCTGGTCCCTGGAGCATACGATCACACCGGTGTGATTAGAACGGTTAGTGCATCACGTGATCAAGTGCTAAATTCAAATGTGCTTTCACACGTTGGCTGGCACTGAGCCAGAGACTAACAATCTCATTTCATGCCATAGCTAACAAATTTGTGAATATTTTGAATAAAAAAGGAAAAATTACATAAAAGCAGATCATAATTCATGCTGAGGTGTGTCACGTGACAAGCAATGATGCGTCACCATGGAAACCATAAAGTGACACATTCTAAATAACGGTCACCTTGAAAAACTCACGCTGGGGGGTGAGCCAGAATATTTTAAACTTACGTGTGAAAGGGTTAAAGATGCTCTAAGTGATGTTGGGTGATGTCACTTCTTGTTGACGTTTAAAGTATTGTCAAACAAAACAGAGGCTAGCTAGACCCTCCCTCCTCCTCATCCGCACACTAACTCCCCAAACCCCACCCCAAATCCTTCTTGTCGGTTATTGGCTGGAACAGTTTATGTTTCGTGGTGCGGGTTAGCCCAGTTTGTTTTTGTTGCCGTTTGTGAAGCTTGTGGTGTCTGCAGAGACCACGTTTTTTTACAGTGTGTTCAGGGGACAGGTAGCTAGCGGATAGTGAAGAGATGTTTGCTGTATGAGACAAAAAATGTTTTGGCCTAAAAAACGTGTGACATCGCTTAGAGCACCTTTAATTTATTTAAACTAGTGCAAAATTCCCATGCAAAATCAGTTTTTGTGTGTGTTTTTAGTAATTGTTGGTTTGGTGCCCGTGAAAGAGACTGAACACATTGAATTCAGGGAGCAGGCTAGGTTACTACAAATGATGGCTGTGAATAAACTATAAAATTCAGAAGTAAACAGTGTAGCTGACTGAGTGTTTATGAATACCACAACCTTCTAAGTGCTAGTGCAAAATGCCCATGCAAAATCAGTTTTTGAGTGTGTTTTTAGTAATTGTTTGTTGGTTTGGTGTGATTGAGTGCTCATTGTTACAATTACACAGCAAAAGTTTTAGTGACATTTTTTTCAAGCTATGCTTGAGCAAACAGTTTGTGAAAAGGCAACTACAAATGATGCCCGTGTAAGAGACTGTGAACGCATTGAATAGGATATGTTTAGTTGGTGAATAGCATAGGCTACTATTACACAGTAGCGATAACGTTAAGCGCACCAGAATGAAATATAATATTCAGAAGTAAACAGCATAGCTGAATTACAGATTCAGTTAACATCCACAAATGAATAAGCACGTCGATTTCAGGGAGCAGTGCAAAGTGCCCGTGCAAAAATTAGTTTTTGTGAGCTGATCGCCGTCAAAAAAGTTCAGGAGATATTTCTTAGTGATGGCTGATTTCAACAGTTTCAATATGATAGCATTTTGCAAAAAAAAGTGTCATGAATTTACTGCATTTTTTGGGGAAAATAATCCGTTTTTATAATAGATCTTATGATATTATAACCTAAAGATGCTACTGTATGTGAAAGTTTTAAACAGAAAATAGTGGTTTTCATCTTGCCACTTTCTTGGTAAAGAAAACACATTTTTACTCAAATTAATCAAAATGGATTTATCACGTTCTGGAACCAAACTATAATATTCAGAAGGAACCAAACTGTAATATTCAGAAGTAAACAGTGTAGCTAACCCTCTAATGTCAGAATGTTTATTTTTAAACCACAACCTTTTAAAAATGATATATTTAACGATATATTTAGCATTTCTCATCCAAACAACGTCAAACTTGGCACTGCACTTACTCGTGCCCGTAGCGAGACACCTGTCAAGTTTGAAATCCATCGGACTAACGGTTCGAGATGTGGTTAACAGACACACACACAGACACACACACAGACAGACAGACAGACAGACGTTTCTGTAATTTATAGATAGATGTAAATCTCTTTGGGTATTGTTCTACTTGAACCATTCAATCCCTTTTAGTAATCCTTCATGATTTTTATTTTATTTTATTTTTTTATTGAAAGGCCTCCCACGGCCCACCTGCAATACCTCGGCGGCCCACAGGTTGGGAACCAACTCTTTCTTGTAGGTCTGAATTAGTCAATTGGCGACAAAAATCCATGGATCTTCCTGCTTTTGGATCTTATTTGATTGACAACTTCTTTATCACTAATGACCACCTTTTTCTCTATACTTGTGTGATTTTCAAGCTGATTATTGACACTTGATCTAAATCAGGACAGGATGTTAAATTCCCCATGTGTGTAAACCTGTGAACATTTAATTAAAGTTTGTAACTTTTTGTATTTGTTTGTACATTTGACCTCAAAACAAAATACAAAGTAAATGTAGCCTGATAATATCAACAATAATATTAATAATAATAACTTAATTATTAATTAGTTAATAATAGTTCATAGTTAAAAACAACTATTTTTGCAATATCTAAGCAGTTTCTTCACATGACATCTAAAATCTGAATATGGCATTGAATTGCCCATGTAGGAAAATTTACAAAAGCACATATTTATTTAATGTTTGTACCTTGTTTAGTCAAAAAGATATACTGAAAAATAGATTTCAACCTGGTGGTGGCGGCCATTTTGAATTTCTCAATTTTGAGGCATTTTGGGACATTTTTGAGCTTCATATACAGCAGATTTGGATTCAGCACCCCTTAATACCCCTAGAAATGTTGTACAATATAAATAATCACAAAATGCCTTCAGGGTTCTGATTTTGTGAAAATTGACCCTGTCTAATGGACTTGTTTCTCTGTTGGTTCTCCTTGTTGTTCCAATGCTTTATCTTAAAAAAATAAAAAACTTAAAAACTTATATGTGTTAACAGACTATTGATCTGGGTGACATAGGACCATTTTTTTTATGTGTTCCTTAAGTGTTGTATTAATCTGGAGAACCCTTACTAACATTACCATGGTTTTGCTACATTACCTAAATGGTAATAAATTATTGTAATCAATACACCATAAAAACATGGTTTCTACACTTTTAATATAATAAAAACCATAGTTAATTTAGCAAAGGACCCTGGGAACATGTCCTTAAAGGGTAAATAAACACTAAACCAACTTTTTTTACTTAATGCCTTTACTGTTTATTTATTTATTTATTTATTTTTCATAAAATGGGTTCCAGTGTTGTTTTATTCCCAGCATTCTTGTGTTTCACAGAAGTAAGTCATACTGGTTTGAAAATAATTTCATTTTGAAAGGACATTTATGTTTGGGTCAGCTAGGCCCGTAAACTCATATCAAGAAGATAGGTAAAATATTGTCTGGAGGGTTTGAACCAGTGTGCCTTTGAGCAGAGTTTACATGTTCTGCCTCTATTTCACGTGCAAGTTATTTTACTATGACAAAACTCACTGCAACTGAAGATCGTATGGCTGGATAATATTTATTCCCAAAATTCCTGGGTAATGAGGGAAACACACACATACACAGCAATATTATTAGCTATTTGTATTTGTATCTAAATAGACACTCACCAGCTCAAAAACATATTATGATTACTCATCATTTTGACTGATCGGTAACGTTAGGCCTGTATCCTGCGGTCAACAATATTCAAAAGCCTAGTTTGCATATTCTTCTAGAGTCAAGGAGTGTGGTTCGAGTTCCTCTTTGTTTAAAGACACAATGTTCTCAGTTCACTCATTGTAGCTCCTATGCTATCAAAAACTAAGTTAGACAATATTTACACATAGCAACACTTAACATTAGCCTAATACATTGAAATATGTACTAATATCGATATTGCTCTAATCGCGTTTAGATTCTCAATTTAACACACTATATTTTGATGTAGCAGAATTTTTTTCGTAAAATAGTTATTTACCTTCCCGCAGTATGTCCGTAGCCTACGTTGTTAAAATTTGCTGTCCATTTAACGTTACATCCCGCAAACTCGCTCAAAATAAAAATGTAACAGTACGATGTAAAATAATCCATGTTTTAAACCATGTAAAAGCCACAGAACCGAAGTAGGCTAGTACTGAAGATCCCGAGCAGCAGCACACACACACACACACACACACACACACACACACACACACACCCACTCACCCCAACAGAGTAGCCAGATTCCTGGATGACAGTCTGAATAACCAATCATGCTCAAAACAGCGCAAAGAGACAGCCAATAGTGTGGTAAAATTGCAATTACAGGAAAAGATGACATGTTTTAAAAGAAAGAATATGAAAAAATATTACACATGCTATTTATTTAGTTGTATTTGTAAGCTGGCTGTTATATTTAATCAATTGGTTAAATGGTGTTTTCATTGCAGTGCATGATTAAAAATTAAACTTACTATCTTATATACCATACTATCTTATATACTATCTTATATACCATATATAACAACATATATTTACCACTGCTCTGCTAAACAGCAATTTAAAAGAGCAAACATTATATATTAAACAGAGCAAACATTGTATTCATATAAAATTCTATATAGCCTACCTACATGAAAAACTAATGGATTGGCATGGTGACATTAGAGTTACATTCATGTGACCCATAATGACCCTTTTGCACTCTAACAAATTATTGACCTTTCCTTTAGAAACACTCTTATGCCTAATAATGTCAACTTGCTTTTCACCCTGTGTGGCACTGTTACCGTACACAACCTGTTGGTTTAGCGTTAATCCTCTGTCCAACGCAACACTTTGCTAACATTGGCATAATTCTATACAAGTTGCAACATATACCCGGGGTTTCACAGGCAAGGCTTATGCCTGTAGTCCCAAACTAAAATCCATGTTTGAGCTGTTTTACCTGAAAGCCACTTGCACTGACATACAGTGGGTACAGAAAGTATTCAGACCCCTTAAATGTTTCACTCTTTGTTATATTGCAGCCATTTGCTAAAATCATTTAAGTTCATTTTTTTTCCTCATTATTGTACACACAGCACCCCATAGTGACAGAAAAACACAGAATTGTTGACATTTTTGCACATTTATTAAAAAAGAAAAACTGAAATATCACATGGTCCTAAGTATTCAGACCCTTTGCTCAGTATTTAGTAGAAGCACCCTTTTGATCTAATACAGCCATGAGTCTTTTTGGGAAAGATGCAACAAGTTTTTCACACCTGGATTTGGGTATCCTCTGCCATTCCTCCTTGCAGATCCTCTCCAGTTCTGTCAGGTTGGATGGTAAACGTTGGTGGACAGCCATTTTCAGGTCTCTCCAGAGATGCTCAATTGGGTTTAAGTCAGGGCTCTGGCTGGGCCATTCAAGAACAGTCACGGAGTTGTTGTGAAGCCACTCCTTCGTTATTTTAGCTGTGTGCTTAGGGTCATTGTCTTGTTGGAAGGTGAACCTTCGGCCCAGTCTGAGGTCCAGAGCACTCTGGAGAAGGTTTTCGTCCAGGATATCCCTGTACTTGGCCGCATTCATCTTTCCCTCGATTGCAACCAGTCGTCCTGTCCCTGCAGCTGAAAAACACCCCCACAGCATGATGCTGCCACCACCATGCTTCACTGTTGAGACTGTATTGGACAGGTGATGAGCAGTGCCTGGTTTTCTCCACACATACCGCTTAGAATTAAGGCCAAAAAGTTCTATCTTGGTCTCATCAGACCAGAGAATCTTATTTATCACCATCTTGGAGTCCTTCAGGTGTGCTTTCATGTGTCTTGCACTGAGGAGAGGCTTCCGTCGGGCCACTCTGCCATAAAGCCCCGACTGGTGGATGGCTGCAGTGATGGTTGACTTACTACAACTTTCTCCCATCTCCCGACTGCATCTCTGGAGCTCAGCCACAGTGATCTTTGGGTTCTTCTTTACCTCTCTCACCAAGGCTCTTCTCCCCCGATAGCTCAGTTTGGCCGGACGGCCAGCTCTAGGAAGGGTTCTGGTCGTCCCAAACGTCTTCCATTTAAGGATTATGGAGGCCACTGTGCTCTTAGGAACCTTAAGTGCAGCAGAAAATTTTTTGTAACCTTGACCAGATCTGTGCCTTGCCACAATTCTGTCTCTGAGCTCTTCAGGCAGTTCCTCTGACCTCATGATTCTCATTTGCTCTGACATGCACTGTGAGCTGTAAGGTCTTATATAGACAGGTGTGTGGCTTTCCTAATCAAGTCCAATCAGTATAATCAAATGAAGGTGTAGAACCATCTCAAGGATGATCAGAAGAAATGGACAGCACCTGAGTTAAATATATGAGTGTCACAGCAAAGGGTCTGAATACTTAGGACCATGTGATATTTCAGTTTTTCTTTTTTTAATAAATGTGCAAAAATTTCAACAATTCTGTGTTTTTCTGTCAATGTGGGGTGCTGTGTGTACAATAATGAGGGAAAAAAAAAGAACTTAAATGATTTTAGCAAATGGCTGCAATATAACAAAGAGTGAAAAATGTAAGGGGGTCTGAATACTTTCAGTACCCACTGTATGTCGGTGCCATTGTTTTGTCTCAAGATGCACACCAGTAATGTTTCTTTTTTCTTTTTTCTAAGGCACATTTTTAAAAGCTAATTAAATGCACTAAGTGTCTGTGAAACCGGGTCTGGGTTAGTAATTAACGGTTAAGGTTAACCCTAACCCTAACCCTAACCCTTGTCTACAGACTTTTATTTAACAGCATGGATACTCCAAGGTGTTGACTGCAGTGGTTAGGCCTCAAGCGTTGATACAGGACGAATAACTTCTCACTGTGACAGTCTGTAATGTATTTTAGCAAAGAGTGTTTGTATGGATTGTCCCTAATTAAGATAGAGCTATTGGTGCATTCAAGTCATGTCATAAAGATCGTATTTACAAGTGAATGCCAGCACAATGTCGAAAATATAAGTAGGAAGCTCAGGATTTTCTTTAAGCCCCGATCTTGAAGAGTTAGGAGTGTGTCAGTGAAAAACATTGTGGAATACCACAACACTAGGTTAGCAGTGACATTGTCAGGCTTTTTTTAAAATGAAGTAAGCTAATGCATGCACAAAATATGATAGCATTATAATATAACAATACAATATGTGATGATAAAGTTTACAGTGGCTTCATAAATTAATTTAAAACATAAAAAAAAAAAAAAAAGTAAAACCTCATGAATACAAACTTCCCAGGAGGACTTAAACGCACCATATGTTCCATCGTGAACCCTGTTGGTCTGCTGTCTGACCAGCAAGCTCAATTTAACAATAATTTTGTAGTTTGCTTGTTAAATGTTACATTTAAAATGTTAAAGCTAGTTTTGTTAACACGTCACATTACATGAACGTTTTATAAAAACACTCCATCATCTCAGGTCTCAGTGATATCCTCATAACATTTTACAAATGTTGATCTGATAATGTTCCTCCTCTGTTTTTATGGAACATTGTGCCAATGTTTTACTGAGAACATTATACAGTATAATCTGTTATCTCAACAACATCCTCAAAACATTTTACGAATGTCAATGAAAATTGAATAGACGTGTTTCAATTGATCGTTTTTTTCTTTGCTTTGTTTATGTTGAAACGTATGGTGTCATGGTTTATTATTTAAAGGTCAGAAAATATAGGATGGATTATAGCTGGGTTGAAGTTTGAGTTGGTGGTGAATTCTGAGACTCTGAGTAAACCAAAGAAAGCCAAATTGAACATGGCATCTAGGGTTCTTGTTTTGTTGGGGGAAAATACCTGAGCGGAAAGTGTTTTGGCAGATGGTAAGGATGTTTGATGGTTAAAGGGGAGGTATAATGCCCTTTTCAAAAGATGTAAAATAAATATCTGATGTCCCCACAGTGTGTGTGTGAAGTTGTAGCTCAAAATACCCCACAGATATTTTTATATAGCATGTTAAAGTTCTCACTTTTTGAGGGTTAGCAAAAATGCACCGTTTTGTGTCTGGCCCTTTAAATGCAAATGAGCTGCTGAAATGAAATGTTGCTCCTGGCACAGAGGGCGGGGTTTTAAGAGCTCTTGTGTATGGACAAAGCGTCTGTGACGTCACCCATAGACTTTCTGAAGAACGGTTTTGAAGCCGTTTATGGGGGGTATGGGCGGCGCCATCTTGGGAAATCTTGGGAAATCCTGACCCCGCCCACCTTCTGACGCAGCGCGTCTGCTCAGCTCGCTCTGCTACTCCGGTTATCTCTGTGTATATTTTAGGCAACGAAATATGTTATAAAACACCATACTAACTCTTTTCGTTTTCATTTAAAGAAATCTTAAACATGATAGCCACACAAATGTGGTTCAGGCAACACGTATTGATTATATTCACTGCACATAACGTTTGCCTATTTATAAAAAAACTAAATATAAAACACAAACCTGCCTCTTTTCGTTTTAAATATAATATAAAAATATTAAACATTTTAATATGGTCCAGGCAATATGTGCATTTGTACTAAACAACATATTTTGCAGTAAACAACATTACAGTTTTTAAATTTTTTAAATACAATTATTAAAATTTAAAATGACAAAACTCAACTCAGTCTCTTTTTGTTAAATTTCAGTTTTATCAATATTAGCCATTATAAAAGTATAAGTAAAAGGTATAAGAAGCTATTCAAATAAAGCAAACAATTCAGTCAAACACACAAAGTCAGCGCTCTAGTCTAACCATACAACGGTAAAGTTAAATAGCTTATAAAGTTATGAAACTTCCCCTCAGCCAAAACGATTGGCCAGGGAACAAATTATAGATTCACGAGACCAAAAATCACCCGTTAGATATACACAAGACGAATTATATCTCATGTTTAACCACTACAGAGACGCCAGAGTCCGCGGCGAACGTCAGAACGACTAGCCGAGGAAAGGCTGTTCCAGGCGGGGTACATGAGCGCCGAGCGCCCGATCATCGCTGGATCTCACAACTGGATAAAATTTTCATAAATCTTTAAATAAACCACAGATTTGAGCTTTAAACAACTACATTCTCGCCTGAAAAACTCTTAAAACTACATTTCATGATACAGAAACAGTAGTATTATATTTCAACTGTGTTAAAAAATGGCGCTTCTTATGTTGTCATTCTCCTTGGCGCAGCCTAAGCTGTCAATCAAAGTTAACCACGCCCTTATTTGTCATACATTTGATATCTTACGACGAGATTTTATATCTATTTTATATCTAGATATACGTATATATATCTATCTGTTTTATATCTAACATACGAGTTAGAAAATTCACAGCCCTCACAGTTGTCAGGCACTCGGAACCTATCGAAAAATACAATAAAAGTCCATGGGACCAACCTGTAAAAACATGAATTTATGTTGTGAAAACTGACATTTTAACATGGGGGCTATGGACATTTGCTCCCTTTTGGGACCTTCCCCTAGCGGATTTTCGATGTATTGCAGTTTTTCGCACTTCCGGGTAGGCTTCATTTTTCAGATGAGAATGTTGCCCCTTGGTTAGCAGCTCCGATCAGTCTGCAGACACACACTAAAAAGACAGAAACTGTTCTGCCTTTTATGTTTAACCGGAGTCAGACAAGATGGAGAGACTCAAGAAGAAGTGACAATGTAGAATGCAACAGGACGTCTCTGAATGGTTAGTTGATGAATTAATGTTGCTGATGCGGAGTTAACTATCTTCAATTACCATATTCTGTCATGATAATCTATAAATCGCTCGTATAGACCTTATGTAGCTCCGCCCCTTTTCAGCGCTGCGCTCATTGTCTTTTGACTTCCGGTCTGTATTTTCACAGCGTTTTGCGTGTTTATTAATGAACGGCTCGTTTTAAAATCTTCCCGGTCGATTTACATTTGTTAAGTCATCTGCTTTAAACATTACAGTCCTCATGATAACTTTCGTTAACTTTACATTAAGTAAATCCACTTAAAAAGCGAATTACTCCTGGACAGAAATGCCATATAAATATACAGAGCGACCGCAAACGGAAGTTAAAAGACAATTTTCCAAAGATGGCGGCGCCCTTGTTTCTCTGGTGCATAAGGTCTATAGGAACTGTTGTGAGATGCACAAAGAGTGACTTTCTATTACATGTGAAAAGACGGATGCTACAGTTTGAGCTGACTCATAAATGTGCTCGACTACAACAACTTTTCCTCTTCCATAGACAGTATATAAACTGGACACAGTGACCCCATTGGATTCAACAGAGACAAGTGAATTCAATTAGAAGCACTCACTTCCTGATGGTCGAGCGTACTGCGCAGACTCAAACTGAGCTTGACGACGTAGATGTGACGTGAGCAACCCGTCTGTCTTCTAGTAGCTGTGCCACGAGAAATCTGAATCATTCCCTTCCGAATCTCGCAGAGACGGAGAGTGTGAGTAGGAGCTGTCCATGTGCTTGGAGCAGGAGAAACTTTTGCTTAGTATTCTGATTCATTATTTTGTCATTTTGCCTTCACGGCCCCCCGATTGCCCGCAAGCTTTTCCTCATGTCCGTACGGTAATTTATTAGCCTACTTTATTAGTCTGGAAACCTCCATGGTACCAGAAGCTTTGAAACATGCTATAGTCCGGCCGCTGTTAAAGAAATCCAACCTAGACTTAAATGTTATTGTAGCGGAGGCGTGCTACAACTTTATAATATGCTGATTGAGGCGGCCAAATATGGACGGGATTCCGGTTAGAGAATCAAGGGTCGGAGAACAGATCTTCACAAAGATGGATTTATTGAACAGTCTTTGCGTTGTCATCTAGATCAGTTATTCTTTGGCAATGATGTCTGTATTAATGGTATCAAGGCATAAACGCATTATACAGAGCATAGACAAACGTGCAGAGATGAACATTCACCAAATCGTCTTCCTGCGTGTCACACTATAATCAGTCCGTGCGGCCAACAACTTTAGTCCCTAGGACAGGCTTTCGTACACAGCCGCCCCCAATTATCTGACAGGATAATTGTAAACACCAAGAAAGTCTGTCTACAGTGTCCGCGGCTCTTCCTCAAAGTGAGGAAGTGGAATCAACCTAACAACTGGGCGAGTGTAGGATTTCTCATTAACTCTGACACGAGCAGTACGAACTTTCCTGTCAGGTCCAGCCAACGTCTCAGTCACTGTGCCCACAGGCCAGAGGGCACGAGGAAGTTGGGGATCAACAATAAGAACCACTTGACCCACAGTTAGCTCCTTGCCATCCTTTCTCCACTTTTGCCGATCCTGTAAACTTGGGAGGTAATCTCGGATGAAGGCAGTCCAGAAATGATCCGCCAACACCTGGCTATGTCTCCATCGGCGTCTTCCGAGCAGGTTGGTAGAGTCGAAAAAGACTTGAGGTAGGGAGGCATCACGACGGCCCATAAGGAGTAGGTTCGGAGTCACTGGGTCGACGTCTGCAACATCGGAAGATACGTAGCCGAGGGGCTTGGCATTTAGAATACCCTCAACCTCCGTTAACAACGTCTGCAGCACTGGCTCTGGCACCGTTTGCTCTCGCAGAATGACCCGTAGTGCAGTCTTTACAGACTTGACTTCACGCTCCCAGGTTCCTCCGAAATGAGGAGCATTAGGTGGATTGTAGCGGAATCTGATCTTCTGTGGAGCAAGCAGCTCTTGAAGCTTGGGTGCCATTACATCAAAAGTGTCACGTAGTTCCCGGTCTCCTCCTACAAAGTTGGTTCCGTTGTCGCAGAGCAATTCCATGGGCTTACCTCGTCTTGCTATAAAGCGACGCAGAGAGAGCAGGAATGCATCAGTGTCAAGGTGCTCCAACAGGTCAAGGTGCACACATCGTGTTGTCATGCACTTATAAAGGATGCCCCATCTTTTTTCGTGGCGACGACCAACTTTGACCGAAAGGGGGCCGAAACAATCTACCCCAGTAGAATAGAACGGCGGTTGGTGAAGTTGCAGCCGGCAGGATGGAAGATCGGCCATTTGGGGGACTTCAGGCTTGGCTCGCCAGAACTGACAATCTTGGCATTTGCGTTGATGCTTACGGACGGCTTCCCTGCCCCGGAGTATCCAATACTGGCGACGTAATTCCGCTAGCACCCTTTCAGAACCAGGATGCAGAAGTCGGCGGTCCGTCTCTTTAATTAACAGCTTCGTTGTAGAATGACCAGGATCCAACAGTATCGGGTGGATGGCATCAAGGTCGAGGTCACTCGCTCTACGTAACCGTCCCCCTACTCTGATGAGACCTGTGTCCTTATCATACTCTGGTGCAAGGGATGCCAAACGGCTGGTAGCTGGAATCGGCTGTCCAGTCTTCAAAGCTTGGACTTCCAGTGGGAATGAGTCCTGTTGAACTTGGGCCAAGATAAGTTTCTCTGCTTCAACATAGTCATCAGCTTGCAGTGAAGAGTCGCTGTCTGCAGCAGCCGCCCCGTGTAGGGACCTGACAGTGGCCTCAACAAGCTCTAGCCATGTGTGGAATTGATTGGGGTCCACAAGTAAATTATTGGAGACTTTGACAGTGCCGATGAATGCAGTTTTCCTCAACTCACTGATCTCCGATTCTACCTTAGTGACAGGTGTGGATGGCCACTGGTCAGAAGGTTGAAGGAGGAAGTCTGGTCCTGAACTCCACTGATGGGGTCTTGCTATCTGGTTCAGTGTCAGGCCTCTTGTGATGTGATCGGCAGGGTTGTGAGCTGAATCAATGTACCGCCATTCAGCCGTGTCTGTGAGGGTCTGGATTTCGGCTATGCGTGTCCCTACAAATACCTTGTAGCGACAGGACTCAGAGGTGAGCCAGTTCAGCACGGTTGTTGAGTCAGACCAGAGAGTGACTGTATGGAGATTAAGAGACAACTCAGTCTGGATCACTTTGGCTAACTGGGCGCCAGTCAGGGCTGCACTCAGTTCCAAACGAGGCATGGAGAGGCATTTTCTGGGGGCCACTCTGGATCTGGCCAGAACAAAGGCGACATGGATGTGTCCTTGATCATCTGTAGTACGCAAATAGGCCACTGAGCCGTATGCTCTTTCTGAGGCGTCGCAAAATACGTGGAGTTCTCGGATGGCACTAGGGTAATCAGCACAGGCTGGGGCATAAGATCGAGGAAATTGCAGCTGAAGCAGATTAGGAATCTCTTGTATCCATGTTAGCCACTTCTCTCTTAGCTGTAAAGGTGTTATTGGATCGTCCCAGCCCAAATTCTGCTTCCAGAGATCTTGGATGAGAACCTTGGCCCTGGTGGTAAACGGGATGATATAACCCAGCGGGTCATACTGGCTGGCCAAGGTCTTGTACACATTTCTCATGGTAGGTTCCAGAGGCTCGGTTGATCGCAAATTATAACCAAGGGTGTCACTGAGACAGTCCCACCGTAGGCCCAGAGTGGGTTCTTGTAGGTCTGTACTGGCTTTGGTCAACCACAGTTCACTGTTAGCAGACCGGGCTTCTGCGGGAAGATGTTCGATGACAGAGGGTATGTTGCAGGCCCACTGTCTTAAGTCGAAGCCTCCCTCAGACAGTAGTTGACGAAGTCCATCAACTACCTCCTTAGCTTCATCAGAGTTCGAAGTGCTATGCAGGCAATTATCAACATAGAAGGAATTCTCAACTATGTTAACCAGACTGACCTGGTCGTTCTGGTGGTTCTGGGCACTGCGCTGGAGGGCGTAGATGGCGCAACACGGGCTGCAGGTAGTTCCGAACGGAAGCACCTGCCATTCATATATCTCAGGCTCCTGGTCTCTGCACATGTTCCTCCAAAGAAACCGCAACACTGGCTTGTCCCCGGGCAATAAGCGTACCTGATGGAACATAGCTTTTATGTCCCCACTCACAGCCACCGTGTGTTGTCGGAACCTCAGGAGCACACCTAATAAGGAGGGTCCCAGCATCGGACCAGGAAGCAGCTGACTGTTCAAGGACTGACCCTGATGTTGGAATGAACAGTTAAAGACGATCCTGTTCTTGCCATTGTGTTGTACGATATGGTGCGGAATGAACCAGGATTCCGAGGTATTGTGTGCTTCTTTTGTGGTTATCTTGGCTACATATCCAGCAGATTCCAACTTGCGGATTTCAGTGCAGTAGGCTTTTGCTAGTTCAGGATCTCTTGCCAGTCTACGCTCGGTACTTCGAAGACTAGGAAGGACAGCATCCTTATCGGTATGGAATATGGTCATGGGCATGCGTCGGAGCAATGGGGTGGCATAACGTTGAACGCCGTCTACGTTCACAGTGGTGGTGGCTTTCTGAAGCATAGCGAGAGCGTCTTTGTCTTGCTTGGACCTGATGACCATCTTCTCATTGTATGGGAAAGTGTCGACCTGCCAGAGACGTTCGACGTGCCGAATCAGATCATCATGAAGCGGAGTGGTGGTGATATGAAGGCACTGCTGATAACACCGTGAGGGCTGCTTGGGGCTCATGGGACCCTGAAGAGACCATCCCAGCTGTGTTCTGATGGCTATTGGACCTCCGTCTGGTCCTCTGCAGACAGGCTGTATCGGCATTAAGAGGTGTGGCATGTCAGAACCAATTCTGTCAACAGGGGGAAGAGGAAGATCTCTCAGATGACGATAAGCTCGTTGGAGCGCAGCCACTGGGTAGTTATGTTCTGCAAGACTCAAACCGGTTGCAGTAAAGGCATTGGGGATAGTGAACCTCTGCATGGGTTTGGTGACTGCTGAGACCTCGAAAGAAACGGACGAACCTTCGAGTTCTGTGTGAGATTGCTGAACAGTCTGTAAATGAAGTAACTCTGGGGTACAGGTAAGCTTGAGCTGCTCCACAACTGGGGAAAGCACGAGTGTTCTCTCTGACCCATCATCAAGAACGGCATGTGCCTCCATTGTGTGGTGTCCATTGTGAAGGAGGACCTTGACGACCTTTAGCATGACTCTGGGTGTACGGTTCGGTCTGTCCAAGTAAACCCGGGTCGATGGGAGGCTGACGGCGAGGACAGCACTGGTGGTATCTTTAATGGAATCGTGAAGAACTGTAAGATGTAGCTCTTTACAGATTCTACATGGACGTTTGAGGTTGCAAGACTCTACAGCATGGGACCGTCCACATCTCCAGCATCGTTTACCATCTTTAATCCAAGATACAATCTGGGAGGTAGTCAACTTCTTGAATGCCTCACAAGAGTTGAGGTAGTGATCCCTGTTGTCACAATGGGGACAGTATGGCTTGGGCTTGGAGCTGGACTTAGGGGCTGTCGACTCAGCAGTCTTAGCTACACTCTCACGTGTCAGGAGAACTGGCCTTGGCTGCCCTCTTGGATGAGGTGCTCCTCTAGCTCTACCAGGGGGCTTCAGAGTTTCACTCTGGAACATAGCCGCAGCTCTGCTAGAGATACGTTTCGCTTGGGACTTAATCTGAAGCCAGTCTGCAAAATCAGGTAGTGTGTAGGTCTTGTCGCTGCCGGTCTGGAGAATGCCCCGACTTAGGCAGTATTCAACAAAACTGTCGCGATAGGCTGGTGGCAGTTTACTCAAGAGACGGTCCACATGTGAGCCACACAAAAGCTCGTAACCATTCTGGCCTTCAAGAGTTCTCAGCATACCCACTAAAGACTGTACTGACAATGCAAATGAGTCGAAGGCATTAGCGTCACCCAACTTAAGAGGTGGAGTGTTTAGGATGGCACCCAACTCAGACTGAACAAGCTGTCTCGGTTGTCCATACTTGTCTTGAAGTGCCTGCAGAGCAGCAGTGTAAGGCTGGGGATGATACATGAAGGATTTAGCGAGCTGATGGGCACTAGGAAGTTCCAAATGACTTAAGAGAACATGATATTTATACTGTTCACTGATATGATGGTGATTACTCAACAGATTGTCCAATGCTAACTTAAACAAAGCAAAGTCACTCTCAGCACCACTCTCGAAAACTGGTAACGTGGGTCGTGGAATGCCATAGGCTGATGCGAGCAGGAGCTCTGGACTCGGTTGAGGTGAGTAGGCAGTTGGGGGGAGAGGCACAGATGCTTTACTGTAACCAGGAGCATGAAGTGTCGTCACCGGTGCTTGGTGGCTGAAGACAGGGAGCTGTGACAGACCCGGAAGTGTTGTCACTGGCGTTGTTGCTGTCTGTTGTAGCCTGTAGCGAAGGGAAGGTAATGTGGTAGTAACAGGTTGCTGTGTCACACGCTGCATGCTGCTGACGGGGTACGCAGTGGAGGTCGGGATGGTGAACACTGCTGAAGGCTGAGAGGCCACATTCGACGGTAATGACACACAGTGTACTGGAACGGCAGTAGGAGCCGATGGTGCAATGTCAGGGACTGGCGGTGAGAATGCTTGTGGCCCTGGGTCAAATACAGCGGGCATGGGTGCATCTGCAGAGTGAGGAGCAGGTGAGGCCCAATGTGGCGGTCTAGGTGCTGCTGCAGAGACATCAGGATCAGGCAGTGCTGTAAGACAGGGCAGCAGCGTTGAAGTCACAGCGGGCGACTGGAAGAGAGGCTGCTGAGGTTCAGAAGACATGAGCTGCGGTGAACAAGCCTGGCTGCGCCGTGATGCAAGCTGTTGAGCGTTTGGAGAACCAGAGTCTGTAGGGACTGGAGTGGTTGCTCTAGAGTCTACAGAGAGCATGGAGGATACAAGCTTAGCTACTTCGAGTTCAGTCTCTGCTTCTTGAAGCTTGCGCTGTCGTTCTAGTTGTTTCAACAGGGCCTCCTTTGCGGCTAGTGCTTCCTCTTGCATGCGCTGGGCTTCTTTAGCTTGTGTCTGCAGTCTTTGGTATTCCAGATCAATCAGTGAGTCCTCTTCTACTTGCCGTTTTAGACTGTCATACTGTCTCTGTTTAATCTTTTCCTCCAACATAGCAGTCTGGACGCTAGAGAGCTCTGGTGGGACATAAACGCCAGTGGACGTAATGGAACGCCTACTTTTCCTGGATTGAGAGCTGACACCACTGTGAGACGTTTTCCTCGAGCTGCTTCGGGGCTGACTAGGACAGTGAGAGGAAGCCTTTGGAGGAAGGTCCCCAGCAGGATGGTAGCCAACATCGTAATCATCCAGATGTGTAGGCAGATTAATCTTGCGTCGAGGTCTGGACGTTGTCTCAGATAGGTCACTTTCTGCTTTGTCCATATTGGTTCAATCTTGCTCTCAATCCGGCTCGAAGGACCACCTTTGTAGCGGAGGCGTGCTACAACTTTATAATATGCTGATTGAGGCGGCCAAATATGGACGGGATTCCGGTTAGAGAATCAAGGGTCGGAGAACAGATCTTCACAAAGATGGATTTATTGAACAGTCTTTGCGTTGTCATCTAGATCAGTTATTCTTTGGCAATGATGTCTGTATTAATGGTATCAAGGCATAAACGCATTATACAGAGCATAGACAAACGTGCAGAGATGAACATTCACCAAATCGTCTTCCTGCGTGTCACACTATAATCAGTCCGTGCGGCCAACAACTTTAGTCCCTAGGACAGGCTTTCGTACAGTTATGGACAATTTTAGACCAGTTTCAAATTTGCCTTTTATTTCTAAGATTTTAGAGAAGATAGTTCTGGAACAATTGCAGAGTTTCCTGGATGAAAATAAGGTATTTGAGCTTTTTCAATCAGGTTTTAAAAAATACCACTCGACAGAAACTGCACTCTTAAAAAATGTTCCTAAACAATGTTTTAATAGCTGCCGACTCTGGGGTTTCTACTGTACTATTATTACTAGGTCTGAGTGCGGCTTTTGATACGGTACATCATTCTATTCTTCTTGCTTGTCTGGAGCATTGGGTGGGTATCAAAGGTCCTGCCTTAGAATGGTTTAGGTCTTATTTGTCAAATAGGAAGTTTAGAGACAGTAACACTGGGGAATATTCGTCAAAGGCTGCTTTTCTGTCTTGTGGTGTTCCGCAGGGATCCATTTTAGCTCCAATTCTTTTTTCGCTATACATGCTTCCATTAGGGTCTATTTTCAGGAAACATGGGTTGTCGTTCCACTGCTATGCGGACGACACTCAAGTTTATTTACCCCTAAAACCAAATTGTGATGGACTGGAAAAAATTAGGGCCTGTATCTGATGTGAAAGCTTGGCTATCTCTAAATTTGAGTGTTTGGCTCATCAAATGCTCTTAGTCAAATAACCCTAGGTAATCTAACACTGTCTGCAAAGACTTGGGTAAAGAACTTCAGGGTTGTGTTTGATGATGGTCTGAAATTTGACATACAAATAAGCTCAGTGGTCAAATCCTGCTTTTTCCAGCTCCGTCTTTTAGCCAGAGTAAAACCAATTTTATCTTTTAAAAACTTTGAAAGACTAATTCATGCATTTCTGACATCGAGGCTTGACTATTGCTACTCACTGTACTATGGGATCAGCCAATCAGCTTTATCCCGGTTACAGATGGTACAAAATGCGGCGGCAAGACTTCTAACAGGTACTAGAAAACGGGACCATATTACTCCAGTGCTACGTCATTTGCACTGGTTGCCTGTACGATACCGTGTTGATTTTAAAATTCTTCTTTTGGTTTTTAAATCCTTAAATTGTTTGGCCCCTACTTACCTTTCGGATCTACTGGTAGAACATCGTCCAGTCTCTCCGGTCGTCAAATCAGAGATTATTATGTATACCGATATTAAAGTTGAAAAGTAGGGGTGATCGCGCGTTTTCAGCTGCGGCTCCAAGACTGTGGAATGTGTTACCTTTTAGTATTAGATTTACTCCATCCTTGTCTGTTTTTAAATCTAGGCTAAAAACCTATCTTTTTGAGTTAGCTAAGAATGAAATGTACTGTATCTGTACTGTATTTATATTTGTCTTTTTTGTATTGATGTAAAGCACACTGGTCAACTGGTGTTGTGTTTAGTAGTGCTATAGAAATAAAATTGACATTGACATTGACATTGATTTCTTTAAAGCAAATGTCTTCCTTTGCTTTGAACTTTGAGTGTTGTAACTTTGCAGATGTTGTTTATGCTCAAACAGCATACACATTACACACTATGCAATAGTGCATTACACACTAAAGTTAGAAAAGTGAAATCATAATCAACCACCCCTTTAAAGGTTGTCTAGAGTATGGATGAAGGGGATTGTTTTGTTTTTTTGTAAACCTTTGATGAAGAGGGATATCTGTTATTAAATTAAGTACAAAATTAACTCGGTAAGCATTATTGAATAATTTTCCTGTTATCACTGTAAAGCTGCTTTGAAGCCATCTTTATTGTATAAAGCACTATAGAAATAAAGGTGATTTGATTAAAAAATTGCACCCTGATTTTTCAAGTGGTGCTCACTGCAAAGGTCATGGGGTGGAGGGAAAGAGTTGAGGTTAGGGTGTGGCCTAAATTGCATCACCTCCTCCTCGCTGGACCTCTAGCAAGGGGGATCTAGAAGTAAGCTCCACCCATTTGCTCTGCAGTGAGCAACCTCTCTGATAGAGTGTGGCCGTTTAATAATGACTAGAAAATATATTAATAAAACATCTCTAAAAAATCATGTTTTGCACCACTGCTTTGGCAAAGCATCTGTTAACTGAACTAGTGCAAAATTATTATGCACTTTCAAATTGCATAAGGCTGTAATTTAATTAAGTATATTCATTTCTGTCACCCTATGTGTCAAGACTTTTTGTCACAATAAAAAGTGTTTTTATTGTTGTTTGTGTTTTATGTTCCTCAGAGAGACATGAATTCTACTACAGGTTTATAGTCCTGACCATAGAAGACCAATTCCCCACTTTCAGAGGTGTGGGTGTTGCTGATGACAGACAGATCGCTCAATGCAGTACTGAAGTCGAAGAATGGATAATAGCAAATCTGATTACATTTGACGGGCCCAAACCTCTTACAGAACCATATGATCCTAGAGACTGGTACAAAGATCTGCTGTACACACTGTCAAACTGCACACAGTGTTCTGGTGAGTTTAATGCTTTTCTCTTATGAACTATGTTATGAAATTGGATATATATATTTTTATTTCTCATGAGTGTTGTTCTGTGATTGTAGAGCTTCATGCTCTTCAGAGAATAACTGGCTGTGAACTGGAGAAACTTCCTGATGGATCAGTGAATCTGACTGTCTTTGATGAATATGGATTTGATGGAGAAGATCTTTTATCCTTTAATAATGACTCTATGCAGTGGATTGATAAAAACCCCAAAGCCAAAGAAATCAAAAACGAATGGAACAGTCAAACTGGACGCAACAAGTTCCTGCAGTATTTCCTCAAGACCTGCACTGACTGGATCTCAACATATGACAACACAAATAAGAGTAAGTTTTAATCAGATCCCTTTAATTATCTCCTGTCTTTGTGTGTGTGTGTGTGTGTGTGTGTGTGTGTATTGTGTTTATGACAAAATAACTCCAAGAGGTTGTTTCTAATTCTGTCTCAATAAAGCAGCAATTTATCGTCTCGCAGTGACACATAAGAGAGTTTAAAATGTAAAACTGTAGAGGGGGTTCAGAAATGTTAGTGAAAAACTGGCATTTGAATCTTTTATTTAACTTGTTTGTATATAAAAGTGACATCCTTCACAGCAAAAACAGATCTTAGAAATGGAATGTGTTTAAGTTTTGCTTCATACATGCAGGGGTTTTCTTTACACTTTTAGATGTAATTGTCAAGTCAAGTCAAGTTTATTTATATAGCGCTTTTCACAATACAGGTTGTATCAAAGCAGCTTCACAGTATTAAATTAAAATAATACAACAATGTTTGTTTCTAGTGTAAAACGTCCATGTTTGGTAATGCTGATCAATAGTATTGTTGATTGATTAATTAAATTAAGTATCCCCAAATATCCCCAAAAATTGTGTGTTTGTATCAGAAAGTCAGATGCTTCATGTTTATTAGTGCAG
The DNA here is from genome assembly GCA_021464565.1 of Rutilus rutilus. NCBI lineage: Eukaryota > Metazoa > Chordata > Actinopteri > Cypriniformes > Leuciscidae > Rutilus > Rutilus rutilus. The sequence goes on from JAJAQA010000013.1 coordinate 3,432,440, forward strand.
ATCCAGTGTGGCGTAACAGAGTTCAGTTATAGATGTGTCTCTCTGCAAATCACTGGATGTTCATCTGGATTGCTGGAGTTTGATTTTCACATTGGATTATCAGATATCATGTCAGCTTACTAAATTATTAGATATACAGTAATTATACAAGTAAAACATGGAAAACTGCCTACTCACTTGACCTATGTTGTTGTTTTTTTTACCAACTTTTTCTGTGGATCTGTTACGGTTCTGGTGTGAGGAAGATAGCGCACAACGTATATATAATATAATAGTTAAACTGGAAAAAGTACAAAGAGTGTCACAACCACATTTTAATTTTTTTTTTTTTATTGTAAATGTTCGTTTGTTAATTATGTTATTGTGTGTTCCAGGTTCTCCAGATGTTCACATATTTGCAAGTAAATCTCCTGCTGATGAAAGTAAGCTGGTTCTGGTCTGTCTGGCCACTGGTTTCTACCCCAGAGATGTTCAGATGTACATTAGATTGAACAGAATTAATCTTGAGGATCAAACATCTTCTGGAATCAGACCAAATGATGATGAAACCTTTCAGATGAGAATCAGTGTGAAGATCGACAGAAACCATGAAGGATCTTATGACTGTCTGCTCACTCACAGCAGTCTGACTGAACCAGTTACAGTAGACTGGGGTAAATATGATCATAAATACAGTTACTCAAGAGGAGAACATGATAATGCTGGAATAGATTAAAGTTGCCACCCACAAACTATTACAGTGTCTCAATTCAGTTTAACAGTTTATGATGTTGATATTAAACATTTATTTAAAAATAATTACAATGAGTTTGTTTTTATTTATTTTATGTTATTTCTTTCACTCTGCAGATGGAAAATGTTCCAACTGTGAACCAGAATCTCAGTGGCCTGTTATAGCAGGAGGAATAGCAGGAGTTTTGGTTCTAGTTCTCGGGATTTGCTGGTACATCAACCGAAAGAGAAGGTCAAATGGTGAGTTATAAATATCCAGCATGATCAAGTTATTTTTTTAAATTTCCTTTGTTTAAAGACATTTTTAAAATGTATGAACTAGAAATAAATAGTTTGCCAGTATACAACAGTAGAAATGTGTGAACATGGTGATAGAGATTTTGATCATTTTGAAACAAATGATGAGTGTGAATAAATGTATATATATTTAAATGTTTACAAGAACATAATATCTACATTATACTGTATCTTTAGGTCGGGTGAGAAATTCTTCCTCTTACGGCGCAGTGGATGATCAGATACAGATGACCAGTTCAGCTGATGAGATTCGATCATGAGCTCAATACTGATGGATCCACAGACACTGAGACGTGAACAGGTTTACAGGCATTTAATGAAATGTTTTTCATGTTCGTTCATTCTGAATACACACACTGTATTCTCAGTATCCAGCTCTGTTCTGCAAAAAAGTCTGTTTGTTTTCTGTGTTTTTCAGCTCTGATTCATTAACAATATGACAGTTCCTGTTTATGTTCTTTATGTTCGGTAGAAATATGATACATTTCACATTTAAGAGTCTCTTGAAACATTTCAAAGGGTCGAGATCACATGATTATGTTTTACATGAAATTTATATCCAGTCAAATGGACAGTGAATTGTGAATTGGTGTTTTAGTGAAACATCTGAGAGTTTAAAAAGCTTCTGTTTTCTGTGATCTGATCAAAAGTGAAACAGAAAACACATTTGAAACGCTTGTTCAAACCAGTTAAACACAGATCAGTGTCACAGCGTTACGCTCAACAGAAGCCAAACTAACAGTGAATTATTAACAGATTTAACATAAAACTCAAACTCATCACCTTTAAGAACTAAGAGTATTATAAATTGCAAAGCCAAGGCATTTTTTATCTCATTATTTTACTTTGTAGTAAATCATAATGTGGGGAACAAACTAATCAAGAATTAGTATTACATCTAATACTTATTGCTATTAGATAAAATGCTAAACTAAAATGCTATTTCTGGTCATTACATTCAACTGTAACCAGGCAGAATTATCATACATCCTACCAAGAAACCCATGTAAGATGATCAAATGAGACGGGCTAAAAGGAAGTGAGATTATTATGCGGTGCATGAGTTATAATATTTTCAGCACTGGGAAATTTTATACAAACGTTTAGCAGTTACGGTTAAAGTCTGATTTTAATAATGATCCTCCGCTGGAATCAAAGTCCTTCCTTTCAAATGACGTTTTTAAATACTGTCAGATCACTCGTTTTCTTTCTAGTTTTTGAGTCTGTGTAAAACATTGTTATGAGTGTGGAAACGCATATTTGTATTGTTTGCATCATGATTAGATTAGATTAAGATGTCCTTATAGTGTTCCTGTTATTTTGCTAATCATGATTATTAGCAAGCACAAGATCACAGGTTTGATTCCCAGTGAACATGTGTTGATCAAATGTACAGCTATAAAAGTGTCTGTCAGATGCGTACTGTAAATGAGCCTCTTTGGACAACATGTGTTAAATGTGCAATATTAAGAAATAAATTAGTCTGAGTGTGAGTGTTAATGTACTGGATATGGTGGAATATGATGCTTATGAAGATCTTCATATCAGACATTTCTCTCAGCTCATTTAGAAAATCATGTTAGATAGAATATATAATATGTAATAACTGTAGGTTTTGAGACTATATGCCCAGAAATGCTGTCTATGTAATTCAGTGTGTTCACTTCATGCTTTATCTGTCACAGCTTTAATAGTGTTTGTGCATCTTTGACTATCTGGAGATGAAATATTAATCCTGCTGTATTTGACAATCTCACGTGAAGCTGTTTAATAAACTACTGTAAAAATATAGTCTGATGACTTTTACACACGTGTCTTTAGCAGAGACTGATATTGATTCATTTACATTTAGATTTCATTCAGTTCAACTTTGTTAAAGAGTTGAAGGATCTAATTCTTCGCCACACCAATATATACAAGTTCAGCGATCAGCAACATTTATTAAATAAAAATAACTTTTAAATTGTTTAATTTGTTTAATAACTATAAATTAAGTCATAAATCTTATTGATTATTTGTGAAGTGAAAGTGTTTGTATTTTTATAGACGATAGACACACTGAAGCTGAATATCTGACTCGCTGCCTCTAAGTGCTTTAAATCAACATGAAATAAATTTGGACTATTTTTCAACTTTTTTTTATAGGGACTATTTATGGAGTAAGATTTATTTATTCATTTACTTATTGATTGATTGTCCTGTTTGGACGGTGATATAATGTTTTGTTGTATATGTTAACTGTTAAAACTGTGAAAATGTGTTTTAAGATAGTTTTAAAAAGATGATATTGTTAACAACGAATTTAAATAAAAAAATTTACGGCTTGATTTTTCCTCAACACGTGACGTCAGGAGTGAAAACGAAAGTGTGGTTCCTCCAGCAGCCAGTGAGGGGCGACAGTGAGCTGATACACCTGAAGCTCAATACAACCCGGAAGAGACGAGACAAACTTTCACTTCAAAGTTTAATCTGTTCAAGATGCTCGTCTGAAATATAATGGACGAAAATGGTGTATTGAGTCTACTTTATAAATGTTCTGTAGACATAAGTATATTTTTGCTTATTTTTGTATTGTTTCTCTCTTTATTTAGCGATGGGCTGCAAGGTAAGAACACGGTTTATTAGTTTCAGTAGACTTGATGCGACCTACAGTCACAAACATACTATGAATAGTATAAAATATAATGTAAAATAAAATACAGTTTTACAGGTTTCATTATAGTAGAGATTGTTTTCAGGTTTTAAGTAAGTTTTATCCACCATTTGTCAATACATGTATTGATAGCTTGTGATTTATATGTTCCTCAGAGAAACACTTCCTCCACTACAAGTTTACAGGCCTGACCAAATCAGACACATTCCCAGAGTTCAGTGCTGTGTGTGTTTATGATGACAGACGGATCAAACACTTCAGTGATGAAGAACGAGTCTGGATTCTGACTGATAAAGACTGGACTGAAGCTCCTGAAGATCCTCCTGATTCTAGAGACTGGTTCATACATCAGATCAGGACTCTGTCAAACTGCACAGACTCACAGTGTTCTGGTGAGATTCATGCTTTACTCTTATTAATTATCATGTTATGTTAAATTGCATAAATGTATCTACAGTATAGTTATATTATAATGTGTTTTTATATTGTAATTCATATTTTCTCAGTAAATCTCCAAGTTAATATACACTAACATTTGCGATGAATTTACGGGATTAAAGAGCATTATTGTACAATAAATCACTGTTGGCAGAAATTCCCTGTCAAATCAATGCAGACTGTGTCTTGTTTTACTGTGAATTCACATGATAAAATTGTCTTTAACCATGACACTGTAAGAAATTAATTGTTTTCTCTGTAATTGTTTTGTAGTCACCATAATTGTGATCAGTGTCCATGTGCTTGGGATCTTGGACCTTGTATATTCATATTAAAATTTCTGATCAAAGTCATTTGTCAAAGTCAGAAGTTTGACAATGGAAGCGTTTGTTAAAACAATGACAAGATAGAATATGAATTAAGCTAACTGGCATATTTTAATTTAGTCAATCTATTCTTAGCATGAATAGTAAGATTTAAGATAAGTTATTGTAAATGTAAGATTTTCCAATAACTTATTTCAAATTCATAGTTTGTAGATTGACATTTCACAATAATGAAGCAACTGCTGAGAAGATACATCAGTACTCGACATACAAAACACAACAAAGGTGACACTTGACAAAAAAGATAAACTCTGAACATTAAAAAAATAAGCCAACAACACAAACTGCTAAAAAAAAATCAACCAAAAACTAGTTCAGCAGCACAGATACAACTAACAAGCATCAAAAAACTCTACCGCATAATCTATTAATACTGCATTGCATGCTGGTTGCCTTTATAGGCACTGTAGAAATACAGTATTGTTTTGTTTACAGTAATTTTTGTGTTTTCCAATATTGTAAACTCATGGTTGTCTATTAAATAGATTTTTTTTTCTGGATTAACAATATTAGCCTACATGTTTTGTCTCTTGGAAATGCTTATTTGACAGTAGCAGTTGCGGATGTTACTCTTTTGTTTTTTTTTATTAAAATAAAGTTAGGCCTACATCTGTGAAAGATTTATCTACCTAATATTTTCGGGGTAAAATAAGTATTCGAAGTATTCTGACTGAGTTAGGACTCTGTTATTAAAATGAACTTGGTCTTCCATAGTATCATACATCTGTTTACTTGTTTACAGTTACAACAGTAAATCCATGGTAAATGTTGGTAATTTGCGGATTGATTTGTGAATTGTATCGTTGTGACAATGTTTCTCCTGATTTCTGCATCAGTGCTGTTGAGAATATCAGCGCTGTTTCATCTGACCTTAAATTAGTTTAAATCACCATGAAATTTGTGGTTTGTTTCGGAGAACTCAAACACTCCTCACTGGATCTTACTGCACTGTTTAGTGGTCATGTGATCAAGACGGTCAGTGTTTACACAGCACAATTTTTAACTAAACACAGACAACTTTTTATTCATTTTGGCCGCTCGTTTACATGACAACAGTGTTTTTGGGGCCTGAAAAGGCAAACTTTTATAAACGGCTTGCAAAGTGCAAGTTTTTGAAAACTATATAATTTGTAGTAGTACAAAACTATAAATAAACTACAAAAACACAAATTTGTGAAAACGGTGGCATCATGCGTATTACGTATTCAGTCTATAGGTGTGTGTGTTTCTTTACAAAGTGACGACATCATCTACTGGCCTTGCAGAAAAATGCAGTGTTTTTAGTTGTTGTTGTGGATCCGTGTGAACTGGGATCGTTTTGACAATGTTGTTGTCTGTACGTGAAAATAACATGTTGTGTAAACGTACCCTTAGTTGTACCAGTGTTGTACTGAAATCTTACTCCCCTGCTTCTGATTGGTTCATTCGGGGTAGAGGCTGCTATCTGAGTGATCACTATCTCTAAATAGATGGATGCTGCATTAATTATGTTCAATATTTTTAATGTAGGTAAACTGAAAATATTAATTGCAGAAATTAATGCATTATTTTTTACAGCCCTAATATGTATATAAGTTTCTCATGAGTGTTTTTTCTGTGATTGTAGATCATGTTCTTCAGAGAATAATTGGCTGTGAACTGGAGAAACTTCCTGATGGATCAGTGAATCTGACTGTGTTTGATGAATATGGATATGATGGAGAAGATCTTACAGTATATCCTTTAATTATGACACTGTGCAGTGGATTGATAAAAACCCCAAAGCCAAAGAAACTAAAGAGAAATGGGATCGTCAAACTGGACACAACTAATTCCTCAAACATTACCTCAAGACCTGCACTGACTGGATCTCAACGTCTCACAACACATATAAGAGTAAGTTTTAATCAGATCACTTTATTTATCCACTTTGTGAGTGTGTGTGTGTGTGTGTGTGTGTGTGTGTGTGTGTGAGAGAGAGAGAGAGAGAGAGAGAGAGAGAGAGAGAGAGAGAGTCGTTTAATAATTCATAATTTAGTGAAAATTAATTACTACTGAGCTGAAAATAAAAAAACACAATAGAGGATACATTCATAAATGAGAAATGTTGATGTAATACTTATTTGAGTGTTTTATTTAACGGGGTTTGTATCTGTAAGTGAAACATCCACAGCTCTTTGCATTAGGTAACTGTCAGGATTTGGTTAGGTGGAAGTAGCGAGGACTCGTGAGCAGAAAAATGGGTTTTATTAATAATAACAATAATACAAAATACAAACAAAAACTACCCTGAGGGGGAAGACTTGACTTGACTTGACCTCAGGAAGAACACACAAGGGTAAATATACGGCGACGAACCAGCACAGGACCGCAAACACAAGGATAATAAATAGGGAGCAAACAAAGTAGGCAGTGAGGGAGGACAGGTGGGGAAAATGAATCAATAATCAGGTAACAAGATGGGAAGGGGGCTGGACAAACGACAGGAGAGCATGTGGCCGATGTAAACATGAACTGCGTGCTACACAAAACACAACAACACACACTGACAGAAGAGCTACAGCCCGAGCGTAAGCTCATCCTGTGTTCACAACAGAGGACAAACACGCCGAGCATGAGTGTCCGAATCCCGACAGAACCGAAACCAAACTAGACCGAAGTGCCGGAATCCAAACCTCACGCTCTGCACATGAAACAAGGCATATAGACAAGAGAGCGCACGGCTCGAGGACGCTCGAACCCGCGCGCCCTCACAAAGACATGACAAAACAGGAGTGTCAGAGCTCTGTCACAAAACCAAGTGTAACCCAGTAGAATACAATTCTTCAGGTAATTGGTTATCTCAATTTATTTGTTTTTTGTTTGGTTCTAATCCAGAACTAAAATGTGAATAAATATACATCTCAATATAGTGATGTATAAAGGTGTGTGTGTTCCTTTAAGAACGTCGTTCCTATTTCAAGTTTGATTGCTATGTACATGTGAAAAACGTGGTATTAACAAACAAGTAAGGTGTTTCATTATTAAAGGACAAGTTCGGTATTTTACACTTAAAGCCCTGTTTACAGATTGTTTCTGATGAAATAGAACGGATAAGATTAAAATTTGGACACATGCTGCTGTCCCGAGAATTTTAGGTTTATTTCGCTTTCCCCCCCACCTACACAATGGCAGCCTATGGGAACTGGAACAATCCTTCCTAAAATGCATTAAACTTTCGTTTACAAAGACGTGAAACTCACCGAGTGGTCAGGGGTGTTCACTGATATACTCACACAAAAATCGCTGCAAAAGATGCTTTCCAACAGGTTTTATCGTAGTTTTTGTCCAACTCCATTGACTTGTATTGAAAGAGCTGTGTGAGGTACGGTATTACTCCGCCGCTTCTTCTTCTGCTTCTTCTGTGTATAGAGAGCCTAAGTCCCGCCCCTCCGCTTCCGGCTCATGGGACCTTATTTCGGAAAAAATATGTTTGGAAGTCAATGGCGAGAGACAACTTATCTTTTTATTCCGTCTGAACTGTGCCCTGAATTACACATATGATGTCTGTCAATTTAAAAGGTAATTATGAAAGTCAAGAAAGTCGCAGTTTGTCATAAAACAGAGGAGTAACGTTTAGTTTTATGTGAAAATCGCTCAATGAACTACATCTCTCGTCTCGCACTATGTACGTCACAAGATCCGTTGCTCGTATGTGTGTATTCTGTCTCAAAACACTCAGGCATGACGGCGTAACGTTACGATTATAATGTAAGACTATAGAAAAAATGACAGACGTTAGCTTCAGTAAAGTTAGCTTCATTCATTGAGAGAAAAGGTATGAGGTCACATGTGCGCCTTCTGGGTTTGTAGTCTTTGTAACTACGTATTTTCACAGTCTTATACCTCAGCAGTTTTACATCAAGCTGCGACTTTCTTGACTTTAAAATATATCTTTTTAATTGACAAACATCATATGTGTAAATCAGGGCACAATTCAAACGAGATCAAAATATTTGTTGTCTCTCGCCATTGACTACCATACAATATTTTTACGAAATAAGGTCCCATGGTGGTCTACCGGAAGGGGAGGGACTTAGGCTCTCTATTCAATGAAATGCCAGTGGTTTGCTTGCAATTGGCAAAGGTGCATTATCGCCACCAACTGGGCTGGAGTGTCTATTATTCAAGCTCTCAACGGAAGAATCTACGGGTGTGAGACGTTTTGAAAAATAGATCCACAGTTTTACAACGAATGGTAAATCACTTGTTGGAAAGCATCTTTTGCAGCTATTTTTGTGTGAGCATATCAGTGAACACCCCTGACCACTCGGTGAGTTTCATCTCTTTGTAAACGAAAGTTTAATGTGTTTTGGGAAGGATATGTTCGAGTGCACCTATACACCAATTCTAGAGGTTTTGGGGAAAGCGAAATAAACCTAAAATTCTCGGGACAGCAGCATGTGTCCAAATTTTAATCTTAACCGTTCTATTTCATCAGAAACGATCTGTAAACAGGGCTTTAAGTGTAAAATACCGAACTTACCCTTCATTATTTTACTTGGTTATATGAATTAAGTCCCACCCTCACTGGTGTTTTGCGTAACGTGAGTGGTTGTTCTGGAGGGGACGAGATAGAAGATCAGCCTTATTCCTTTTTCTCCTTTTTTCCAAAACTCACACCAGGAGAACCAGCTGATGGCGTAGATTTTTCTCCATTAGTTTTTCTTCTCAAGTCACTATTGATCTCTCGAGTCTCAGTGAGATCTCGCTCGTTTGAGATGAGAAAAATCTGCGCAGAACCGATCACCGGTGATCACCGCGAGATGCCGAAATTAGAAATGTGTCCGAGTGCGGTCCGACTTGTTATGATGTCATGCTGAAGTATGTCTAAAACTCTGGCGACGGCGAGATTCTGTCGGATTCTGCAGTTTCTCTCCACTGACTCGCTGATCAAAAGCATGATGGGAAACGACTGGCTGACGACACAGCTTGCTCATTTGTTTAAACTACCGTGATGTATTGTTCTCTTTTAAAAAATTTATTTAAAAACTCTGATATTATGTTTTATAAATATAAATTATGTGTGAATATTCCCAAACTCTCTGACAGTGCGATCTCTAAATGGGTTATTTAAAATGATTGTTATTTATAAAAAGATTATATAAAAATGTCTGTAATTAAAGTAAAAATGATTGAGAAACACTTCCAACATTTGAATGGAAATAAATAACAGAAGTAAGGGTGTCTTGTTCATGTACTTTCATACCAAAGCAACAGAACAAATTACATCCAGTTTATCATCAACAGGTGCATGAGAGTGAATCCCGCGCTATCCGTCATTGATCTCTCAGGTGTCTGATCCACTAGAAGAGAAAACTGTCTGACTTGCCTGAACTTTTTTCACTCTTCCCCTGAGTCTCTCACTGCAGCGCCTACTCTCTCAAACATTTTAGACGAGGCGCATCTCAAACAAGCCTACAGCTACAGTACAATCGACAGGTGTATGCTCTCGCGGTCCGGATGAATCCTCTAGTGCAGTGGTTCCCAAACCTGTCCTGGAGTACCCCCAACACTGCACGTTTTCTTTTTCTCCCTAATCAAACACACCTGATTCAACTCATCAGCTCATAATCACATGGGTTAATGAGCTGATGAGTTGAATCAGGTGTGTTTGATTAGGGAGAAAAAGAAAACGTGCAGTGTTGGGGGTACTCCAGGACAGGTTTGGGAACCACTGCTCTAGTGTGTGCATTCGGAGGATTATAATACTAAAAATCTGTTGAAACTGCCCCTGTGTCTGTGGTCTCCAATAGTTCTAAAATCGGTTCAGATTTGCAAAATCATCTAGTGTGTCCCAGGCCTAAGACACAGGACCAAATTCTTAAAAAAAAAAAAATCATTTTATTATAATTTTTTTTCTGCTCCAGGTTCTCCAGATGTTCACATGTTTGTGAGTAAATCTCCTGATGATGAAAGTAAGCTGGTTCTGAGCTGTCTGGCCACTGGTTTCTACCCCAGAGATGTTCAGATGAACATTAGATTGAACAGAATTAATCTTGAGGATCAAACATCTTCTGGAATCAGACCAAATGCTGATGAAACCTTTCAGATGAGAATCAGTGTGAAGATCGACAGAAACCATGAAGGATCTTATGACTGTCTGCTCACTCACAGCAGTCTGACAGAACCAGTTACAGTAGACTGGGGTAAATATTATCATAAATGCAGTCACTCACATATTTGTAACAGGAGAACATGATAATTCTGAATTTTTTCTCACCACAAACAGTTACATTAAAAGTGTCTCAACTCATTTCAAAAGTTCGTAATGTTAATAGAACATAGAGAACATTAATAGAACATTTATAATGATTTTGTTTTATTATTATACATTTTTCATTCTGCAGATGGAATCTGTATTGACTGTAAAACAGATTATACATGGATTGTTACAGCAGGAGCAGCAGCTGTAGTTCTAGCTCTAGTTATCGCTGTGATTAGTTACTTCATCTATATGAGAAGGTCAAATGGTGAGTTATAAATATACAACACTGTTGCTTTAAATGTCTTGGTATTGTTGTAAAATTGAAATATCCTTGTTTTATGTTTCCTGCTTATTTTTTAAAAATGTATGAACAAGGGATGGACTGTTTTGGCCATATATATAACATGTGACAAAGAAATATGTGAACCTTTTGATAAGATTTTATGATTATTATTTTTTTACGTTTACTCTGCATCTAATCAAAAACAATATTATGAGGTTTAATGCATTAACATGCCATTCTATAATTGCAAAAGCAGGATATCTGTATGGACTCAAGCTCAAGTTTGTATATAATCTGTTTTATCTTTTCTAGCTCAAAATGAAATGTCAGGAGAATATTATTGTAGCGATCAGGGCGATAACATGTGGCGTGATGATTGCTAATGAGCGACACCTGCGCGGCACACTGGTCTCATATCTCAAGGAGGAGTGGAAGCATAAAAGGAGGAGCGACGACGGTGGAGATTGAGAGAGGAACAGGCCTGGATTTATGTTATGTTTTGTTATATGTGATAGCTGAGTCTGCACGGGCTGCTGTTGGCTACTTTTAGTTTATGTAAATAAAAAAATGCTTCAAATATTGCCTTTGACAAGTGTTCAAAAAGTAGTGGTGGGCAGATCGAGACTTTGTGAAACAATGAAACAGTTGAAGCAAATGTACCATATTGTGTCGAGACTTTGACACAATCTGACCCCCGTCTCAACAGTGACACCTAGTGGTCACTTGCAGGTGTTGATCTGAAACAACCTTGACAACGAGCCATTAAAGGACTCAGGAGACATATCATGCTTTTAAATTATTCCTTTTTACATATAAATCATACATTTGTGGTCTAAATAAAGCGGAACTGCAATGCTTGGGTCTGAATTCCTCATTATTATAGCTCCACAGGCCCCTTTTCTACCCCTTTTCTGATGTGCCTCTGAGAGCAACTCGTTTTGGTGCGGTCTCTTTAAATGCAAATGAGACACGTCATACCCCGCGCCCTCTCCAGTCTGCAGAGGTGACACTCGGTTCAACTCCACCCCGTTCGGCCATTTTTGTAGTTTGATAGCAGAGATACGATTATCTAGCGGCACAGAAACTTTTGGACATCCAAGATTTGTGTCAACACAGAAAACATTCCATCATTGGATAGTTTTTTCGTTTTATTAAAGTGTTGTTTTATGTCAGCTTAATGCCCGGGATGCTTTTCAGAAAAGATAAGGCAACTTATCTAGCACAATTCACACGGTAACGTTAATTCAGGAAAAAAATATCTCCGAATGCTGCACATGAAACTTTGGTCTTCCGACCTTTTACCACTGTGTCGATTTATTTTGATTAATATGTGCGAGGGAGAGAGAGCAAGACAGCGCTTAGTTTGGAGACGGTGAAGTCTTGTTTACACTCGCCTGGCTCTGAAGAGAGAGCGCGCGCGCGACCGGGTCTCTCTAGTGATGTTACGTCTGACACCGACGCTCCGAAGCTTGCTTCAAACTCGAACGGTCCTTGCAATGAACCACTGCTTCGGAGCTTGTATCATTACGTCACTAGTCACGTGAAAATGACTTCTGAAGCAAACACACTAGCTGTGTCCCAAAGTGAAGGCTGCGTCCTTCGAAGGCCGTATTTGAAGGCCGGATGGCCGTATTTGAAGGCCGATTGCGTCACCGCGGCGCGACGAAGGACGTCCCAATTCAAAGGCTGCATCCTTGGAAGGTCGCATTTGAAGGCCGATTGCGTCACCGCGGCTCGATGAAGGCTGTCCCAATTCAATTCTCCATCCTCCGAAGGCCGTATTCGAAGGCCGGTTGCGTCATCGCGCCGCGACGAAGGCTTCCCTGATTCAAAAGCGACGCCAAATGCAACCTTCGTTTCCCCGTGAAAAGAAGGATACATAAATGGACACTTAGCGGCCTATTCTACCCCATAAGTCATTGCGCGCCGTTGACGACAGCATTTATTTATTTATTTTTAAAGGCGGCCGAGACTAGAGATCGGTGGTGGACAGCAAATTCACATTTAAATGTACGTATTATGTTTTCATTTACTTAAATAGCTAGCGAAACCAGAGTTAAATTTTCTTATAAACTTCTTAACTCCTTCGTCACCATTGTGGAAGTACAACATTTTGAGATGCAAATGACACATTTACAATCACTTGAAAATGACCTATGACTTCCTATCACATGCAGTTAGTCTAAACTTTAATGATCTCATGGACGTGGCTGTTGTGGTCATGGTCATAGTGGCACCTGCTGCTGCAGTAAATGTGGCGTATTCAAATTACTTTGATATAGTTATTTTACATAAACCCAGTTTGAATGCATATTGCCCGTCGTGCACTGTTGCTCTGAAGCCACCGGTGGTTGGTCCCGTCATCGCTGCCTGCAGCTATATTACTCTTTAAAACCTCTAGATGGCACAAAAATTCAGCTCAGCACTTTTCTAAACAACTTTCAAGATGCACGTGGACATTTGGCTGATCCTTGATGTGGTCGCGGACAGCGATGTTGATTCTGTGCAACGCAAAGTTAGTTCTGTGCTAATTTAATCTAATGTTAATGTTTTTTTATTTTGTTTTTAAATGTTGTGGATTTATGTAGCAGAGGAAAATTGATAAAGTTATTGACTTTGCAACACAGGCTGGTCTTGTTAATGATTTTCAGTTTTGTTCAAGGTAACTAAAGCAACAGTTTTTCAATAACGGAAGAATATGTAAAGTATCATATTTGGGACTAAAGACACAATAATAAACATGATAATAAACAGCTGCCTGACTTTTACATTTGTTGAGATGACATAATTAGATCGTAGATAATTATCATATATTAAGTTGGGTGTCCCACCTTAGAGATAATCACCATATTTACATTGAAACAATCATGTTTAAAAATATTATATTAATCATATAATTTAATAAAACATATTTATTTGTTACCACTGTAAAGTTATATTAAATTATTATGGGATCTCATTCAGTGCTTTCAGAATCTTTACTTAAAAAAAAAAAATTTCAGTATTTTAAAATGATCGTATTTCAATGACAGTATATTTATGGAACAAAAAATAATTATTTTATTTATCAAAACTTTTATATATCAACTTTTAATACATTTCTGCTAAAGTATTTGTGTAAATACATTAGCACAATGTAATGTAGTGTAATGTAATGTAATGCATTTTTTAAATAAAATATCAAAAGGATTAAAAATGCAGATTTATTTTTTACAGCCATATTTGATCCTATTTACCAAGGGGGCAAACACGTTTTCACACCACTGTACACCTGGTTTGAGGGTGTGTAAATCATGGGGTAATTTAAATTCTGGGGGCTTTTTTTCTTCTTCTATTTTCTCCTTTTGTTTTTGTTCCTTCAGCCATCAAATATCTTTGTTTTTTGTGTCACCTCTACTTGAATCATAATACATAAAAGTTTCCACATTGACATAAAAAGTCTTGCTTTCACCTAATGACATTTACGCTGAGAAACAAATCATTTATAAATGCAGAAAAGATTATTTATGGATCTTTGCATACTGCATGTGGTCATATTATTGGCTCCTGTCGAGTTTCTTTGACTTTTTGTTGTACAATTTTTAGTAGTCCGTGTTTTACGCTAAACAATACTTTTGTTGGGAACGATATTTTACGATAATAAATAGGTTATTTTATAAGAGAAGGCAGAGGAGGGAATGTCGCGACAGATAGGACTCATTTACGGCATTAGTATTATAGTAATATTGAGTGATATTGTATATTCTAAAGAAAGTAAAAAATAAAGTTTTCTTTCTTTGACTTTCAGGTTTTACCAGTTATGCTAAGACTTGAACTGTAATGACTATACCTGCATGTATGCATATGACGCTGATATTATGCATTTTTAAAGACAAACATTCATAATTTTATTATAAATATTGTGTTAAATTGAATGTTGTTTAATGAAAATAAAAAATGAAGTGTTCTTTCTATCGCTGCCAGGTTATTGTATTGTAATGATTTATGACTGTTGTGTGCCAAATTATGATGATATAGTGCTTTTTAATGAATGATGTTAAAAAAAAATATTAAAAAAACACATAATTTTTATTAATTAAAGCCAAGGAATAGTTCACCCAAAAATGAAAATTCTGTCATCATTTACTCACCCTCATGTTGTTCCAAACCTGTATGAATTTCTTTCTTCTTCTAGACAGAAAAGATGATATTTTGAAGAGTGTCTACCAAACAGTGGATGAACACTGTGGACAGTGATGGACAGTAACAGCTTCAGAAACACTTTGACAGTCTGGCGCCATCTAGCGGCTGCACATCAAACCTAAATGTGGGAATATCACAATATACGGAAATATCACAACATTCCCGAGAAGCTTTCAGTGCTTGCGTCTGAAATAGCAAAAATGTTTTACAAGGTTTCGTTTAAACACATTTTCTTTATTAACACAGCGATGTTTTGGAATAGTATTCTTCACTTTTGTCAAAGCGATGCGCTTAAAGGTAAGAACAGCAGAGTTCTTTGTTTTACTTTTGATACCTTTTTTCGACTATCTTTTAAAACAGTCTTTTATGAAATTGTTCTTAGACTCCCGTAAGGGTGAACACTTCAGTCAATCTGTATTTATAGCTCTATTATACACAAACTAAATTGATCCGGAGTGCTTTTAAATAAGAAGTATAGTAAGTAAGGGAAAGAAAATGCATCCATATTCAAGCTCGATCTCATCTCGGCAGAAAGTGCCATGTTGTTCGGTGTTTTGTGCCAGTAAAGTATTTATAGAGCTACAATACAAGCTTTTATAAATGTGGGTTAATGTTAATTTAAATGTATTGTTGTTTGTTTATTAAGGGGAGACACCCCAAGTAAAAAAAAAAAAAAAAAAAAAAAAAAATATTGATTGATTGATATCAGCACGAAACTTCCCCAGTTGATTACTGACATTAAGACACATATCTTTTTACAAGTTTTTAGAATATTTATGTTTAAATATGCAAATGAGGTATTACCTAAAGATTTTTATTGTCAAAATGCATACTTTTTTGTGGAAACAACTATTTACTGACAAAATAGCTTATCAAATCATTAGCAATCAACACCTAAAACACATCAAAACTTATTTAACATCGCATTTATGGCCTTCAACTGAACAACAGAACCCCAGTGAAAAACAGTAAAAAAACACTGGAAATGTCAGACCACGTCACGTGATGCATCTGAACGAATCACGTTGTCAGAAATTGACATCAGCCAATGAGATTTCGCTTTTAGAGTTAAATGCCCCATTGTACTTTCACAATTGGTTGCTGATAGAAATCTACTGACGCAAATAGGCAAAGTGTAGTAAAATAAAGACTTAAATGTGTATTTCGGACTTTTTTTCACCACAAGTCTGTAAGAAGACATGTTATTGAAGACAAAAAGTCCAAAATCTCAAAATTGACAAGTGAAAAAACAAAAACAAACGATGTTTTTACCTGCCGTGTCTCAACTTAAAGAAAAAAGTCTGTTAAAAAAATTAAAATGTTAACTCAAATGATTAAATTGTATATAATAAAATTCTCTTTTCAAACTTTTAAATACCTTTTTGAAGACCTGTAGAAATTAAAAACATTTTTTATTTAAAATAATGTGCAAAGCGAATTTGCTTTATGCTCACTAATGAGGATGTTAGCCTAATTCAAAAGCGAAACTAACAGGCAGAAACAGAAACTGACAAGACGCCCTCGTTTTACGGTGTGGTGAAGTTGAGTCCCGCTTTGCCTTGTGATATCTGATTCTGAGCACAATAATTGGGCGTAGGCCTATATAGAAAATAAACGGAAAGTAAATGGCCCTCATTTATTAAAAGTGCGTACACCAAATTTCCAGCGTAGGCTACACCTGGCGTACACCCAAAACCACGGTGACTTTGACATTTATCAATATGGACGTTGGCGTCCGGCACGCTCAAATCCTACGCCAGCTCAGGAGGTGGTGTAGGCTACATATACGCAGGTTTTGAGTTAGTGCGGAGATGCGCAGAAAAACTATTCCTAACACCACAAAACGCACTGACAAACTAAAAGATATGATATATTATGACCTACTGTAAAAAAACAACAGCATAGTAATTATAAACTTCAGTGTTTATTTTTGTGCAACATGGACTTCAGTGTTTAATTTGTGTGACTTTACCAAAGCATTTGATTTGTAGGCATATGTTGGCTATTCCTTCAGTTGCGAGCCTGTGCGCTTCACCTGACGTTTCAAGCCTTGTTTATACTTTCGCCTGGCTCCGCAGCGCGAGTCTCCGCAGACTGCGCGCGCACCTCCCCAAACGGACGAGGCGTTTATACTCGACGCGCTCGCCGTTGTACTATTCTTTGAAACGATGGTTAGGCCAGGGTTCCGGCAGGTGTGCACGGACTGGGTTTAGTAATGAAAGGCTTTCAATGACCAAAAAATAATTCAGACTGACAAAATAATAAAAATGACATTATTCTTCTTTTAAATAATAATAGGCCTAATAAAAATAAAAATAATAATAATAACGACATTCTTTTTCCAAATAACAATAAGCGCCATTAGAAGAAGAATATTACAAATTGTCATGCAAATGAATGGAGTCCACATCACATCATCATCACTATTGACACCCCAATACATGTGACGTGATATGAAATTAAATGCTAATTGTTTCAAAACACGTGCTGTAAAATAATGCATTGTGATAGGTCATTTACTCATCCAAGTTTCTCTTCTTTGCCGTCTTCCGTGTGTCCATGGCATAAAATGAGGGCGTGGGGGAAGCGGAGACTTGAATATATAGGGGCGTGTTATTCTAATGACGATCGTTTTCAGCCGCGGCATTTATCAAGGGCAGGTATTGCGTACACCTGGATTTCAAAGGTACGCACAGCTTCATAAATCAGGCGGTGAGAGGAGTGTAAGCATAATGGGTTTTGAAAGAATACTGTATTTAAGAATATATATATATATATATATATATATATATATATATATATATATATATATATATATATATTATTATTATTATTATTTTTGCATGGAAGTACAGGATCTTTCTTTTCACTGTTTTTATATAATTTCGCACAATATCAATATAAAATATTCAGTAACAACTAGGCTATAAAATGTTCAAAATGTAAAATAAAGAAATTGGCAATGCAGTTTCACCATAATATCAATATAAAAATACTCAAAAACTATAAGAGAATCAGAAGATAAAATAAAAACATAAGACAACTTCACACAATATTGTTTTATTGAGAAACAACTTTAAAAAGATATGTCTTAACTCGCCTTTCTAAAAAATGTGTCAAAATATTTGTCTTGTCTGGACTTGTTAAATGGCATGCTTCTGTTGTGTGTGTGTGTGTGTGTGTGTGTGTGTTTTCATTGTTGTATTTTATATGTTCCTCAGAGAAACACTTCCTCCACTACAAGTTTACATTCCTGACCAGATCAGACTCATTCCCAGAGTTCAGTGCAGTGGGTGTTTATGATGACAGACGGACCAAACACTTCAGTAATGAAGAACGAGTCTGGATTCTGACTGATAAAGACTGGACTGAAGCTCCTGAAGATCCTCCTGATTCTAGAGACTGGTTCATTCATCAGATCAGGACTCTGTCAAACTGCACAGACTCACAGTGTTCTGGTGAGATTCATGCTTTACTCTTATTAATTATCAGACATTATATTTACTGTGAGTTTCTCATGAGTGTTGTTCTGTGATTGTAGATCATGTTCTTCAGAGAATAATTGGCTGTGAACTGGAGAAACTTCCTGATGGATCAGTGAATCTGACTGTCTTTGATGAATATGGATTTGATGGAGAAGATCTTATATCCTTTAATTATGACACTATGCAGTGGATTGATAAAAACCCCAAAGCCAAAGAAACTAAAGAGAAATGGGATCGTCACACTGGACGCAACCAGTTCCTGCAGTATTTCCTCAAGACCTGCACTGACTGGATCTCAACGTCTCACAACACAAATAAGAGTAAGTTCTGATCAGATCAGTTTAATTAACTGTGTGTGTGTGTGTGTGTGTGTGTGTGTGTGTGTGTGTGTGTGTGCGTGTGTTTGTCTATATGAGTTGAAGATCCTTAAGGAAATGTTCTTGATACAGCAGATCATGTTCATCTGGTCTACAGGAGTTGATGTTTGTCAGTTAATGTTAAGACTTAAACAGAGAATTATAAAGACAAACCTTTGGTTAAAAGGCTAATTCACCTTGTCATCATTTTGTTACCCTTGTTGTTTCCCTTATGTGGAACACAAAAGATGAATTTATAATGATGAATTTTATTGATAAAATGAAGAATGCAATTTTTTTCACCACACAGAAACCATCGAGACAGAATCAGTTTCATTATGATTTTTATTCGTCTTTCTTCTCCAGGTTCTCCAGATGTTCACGTCTCTGTGAGTAAATCTCCTGATGATGAAAGTAAGCTGGTTCTGACCTGTCTGGCCACTGGTTTCTACCCCAGAGATGTTCAGATGAACATTAGATTGAACAGAATTAATCTTGAGGATCAAACATCTTCTGGAATCAGACCAAATACTGATGAAACCTTTCAGATGAGAATCAGTGTGAAGATCGACAGAAACCATGAAGGATCTTACGACTGTCTGGTCACTCACAGTAGTCTGACTGAACCAGTTACAGTAAACTGGGGTAAATATGATCATAAATACAGTCACTCGCAAGGAGAACATGATAATGCTAGAATAGATTAAAGTTGCCACCCACAAACTATTACAGTGCCTCAATTCAGTTTAACAGTTTATGATGTTGATATAAAACTTTATTTAAAAAGAATTACAATGAGTTTGTTTTTATTTATTTTATGTAAATTTTTTTCACTCTGCAGATGGAAAATGTTCTAACTGTTATCCAGAATCTCGATGGCCTTTTATAGCAGGAGGAATAGCAGGAGTAATATCAGCAGGAATAGCAGGAGGAATAGCAGCAGGAATAGCAGGAGAAATAGCAGGAGGAATAGCAGGAGGAATAGCAGCAGGAATAGCAGGAGGAATAGCAGGAGAAATAGCAGGAGGAATAGCAGGAGGAATAGCAGCAGTAATAACAGGAGGAATAGCAGGTGAAATAGCGGGAGGAATAGCAGCAGGAATAGCTGGAGTAATAGCAGGAGTAATAGCTGGAGTAATAGCAGAAATAATAGCAGGAGTAATAGCAGGAGGAATAAAAGAAGAGAGAAGGTCAAATGGTGAGTTATAAATATCCAGCATGATCAAGGTTTTTTTTTTTTTTTTTTTTTTTTTTTTTAAGGTCCCATGACATGCTACTTTTTGTAGGCTTTAATATAGGCCTTAGTGATCCCTCGTACTGTATCTGAAATCTCTTTCCAAAAATTCAGCCTCGGTGCAGAATTATAGCCACTACAAGCCAGTCCCAGAATGAGCTTCCTTCATACGGGCCGTTTCGGTGTCTGTAGCTTTAAATACTAATGAGTAGGAGAAAGGCGGCGCAAGGTGGAGGGTGGGTGTGGCCTTGACCATCTTGCGGCAACAGTTCCATGCATGTTTACGTTGGATATATTGCAATGGCACTAAGACACGCAGTCATTCAAGCATTTCAGTTTGACCCAGAATCTGATCCAGATGGAGAAGCAACGGATGAAGAAGTTGCAACTCAGCGGCTCCAGCAGGACGTTTCCGAATGGTTAGTTTAAAATATTATGTCTGTATACGGTACTTTATTCGGATGGTTTACAGTTATTATCATGTAGCTAACGCTAACCTACTGTTGCCTTTTCATGAGAGATCTGTAACGTCTGTAATTTATCTTATTACAATTACATCAAGCTCTGCGATCTTGAAATGCGGATATCGCGCACCATATAACCAACAGGAAACCGGTTATCCAAATAACAAAGAAGTGTACAACACTCGCGTTACAGTGTGTGTATTCACACACATACTTGATGCTGTCTACCTTTACATTAGCGCAAGTAACTGCATAGCTGCAGAGCTAATGTTACAGCCACATTCTACGTGTAATAAGCTAGGTAACCATAAACCGTAAAGCAACACAATATCATTAGTTGACTTACTTGTCCGAGGTGTGTAGCTGAGCCAAAGAGAGTTGGTACTGATCCAGAATTTAGTTTCAGACGTTCAGAAATCCCAGCTCTGTATTGACCCTTCGGTGTTCATCCAGTTATTGAGCAATTATTATGCTTCGCTCGCTCAAAAGCCATGATATCTCTCGTGGACAAACTAAAATCGCGCGCGCGCGTGTTCCTACTTCCTAGCTCATTTTCTCATGGTCGGGAAATATTCTCTGGGCAGGCAAAGCAGAGAAAGGGGAGGTAACATTTCTCCTTATAACGTCATAAGGAGGAGATTCAAGATCAGCCCGGTTGAGCCTCCATTTTCTCAAAGGCAGAGAAAGATAGCAAAAGCTAGATTTACACCGATTCAAATTTCTAGAAACTTGGGGACCATATACAGGCTAGGGGAACTCATATTAATGTTAAAAAACCTCAGAAATTGAAAATTTCATGTCATGGGACCTTTAAAGACATTTTGAACTAGAAATGAAAAGTTTGCAAGTATACAACAGTAGAAATATGTGAACATGGTGATAGAGATTTTGATCATTTTGAAATGTGAAGTGTGAATAAATGTAAATATATTTATATGTTTACAAGAACATAATATCTATTTCATTCTGTATCTTATAGGTAAGGTGAGAAAGTTTTTGGATCAGACAGAGATGACCTAGCCTGGTTCTACCAGACTCTCGTACATTTCATTTGTACAGAGAGTCTGGCCTCTCTCCATTGACAAGCGTTAACTTCCTTGTAGGCGGGTATTCTGTTGAAGTTTAAAACTATTGGATCTGCCCAGAGTCACTCTGGATCTGCCATAACCAATCGCTAACCTTTGGTCGTGACATAACCCTACAGCTCAGACTAACGCACGACATCAACGTCATCGTTCTCAGCCACTCCCTCTGTTCGCTGATTGGGCCGCCAAAAATTTGGCCGTAGAAAACCAAGAATACACCACAATCCCAGACGTAGTACTGAAGGGAAATAAAATTGAGCGGAAGTACGCAGGAGAGCGGAGCCAGGCTAGAGATGACCAGCTCAGCTGATGGGATTCAATCATGAGCTCAATACTGATGGATCTACGACTGGGACATGAACGGGTTCACAGGCATTAATGAAATGTTTTTATACATTTTTTGGTTCATTTTGAATGGACCCTGTATTATACTTTTCCAGTTCTTTTCTGCAAAAAGTGCATTTTGTTTTCTGTTCTTGATTTGTTATTTTTTTGTCAGCATTTTCCAATTTGCGTCAACTCTGCTTTATTAACAATACATTTTGACAGTTATTGTTTATGATGTTCTTTATGCTCGGTAGAAATATGATGCAGCTTTTCACATTTGAGAGTCTCTTAAAACATTTCAAAGGGTCGAGATCACGTAATATGTTACATGAAATTCAAATTTAGTTCTCTAATAGTTTCAGTCAATGGACAGTGAATTGTGAATTGGTGTTTTAGTGAAACATCTGAGAGTTTAAAAAGCTTCTGTTTTCTGTGATCTGATCAAAAGTGAAACAGAAAACACATTTGAAACGCTTGTTCAAACCAGTTAAACACAGATCAGTGTCACAGTGTTACACTCAACAGAAGCCAAACTAACAGTGAATTATTAACAGATTTAACATAAAACTCAAACTCATCACCTTTAAGAACTAAGAGTATTATAAATTGCAAAGCCAAGGCATTTTTTTTAATCTCATTATTTTACCTTGTAGTAAATCATAATGTGGGGAAAAACTAATCAATAATTAGTATTACATCTAATACTTATTGCTATTAGATAATATGCTAAACTAAAATACTAATTCTGGCCTTTACATTCAGCTGTTACCAGGCAGAATTATCATACATCCTACCAAGAAACCCAAAGATGATAAAATGAGACTTTTAATACTATGGCAAAGACGGGCTAAAAGGAAGTGAGATTATTATGCGGTGCATGA
This sequence comes from Rutilus rutilus, assembly GCA_021464565.1. Taxonomy (NCBI): domain Eukaryota; kingdom Metazoa; phylum Chordata; class Actinopteri; order Cypriniformes; family Leuciscidae; genus Rutilus; species Rutilus rutilus. The sequence goes on from JAJAQA010000013.1 coordinate 3,455,469, forward strand.
GTTATAATATTTTCAGCACTGGGAAATTTTATACAAACGTTTAGCAGTTACGGTTAAAGTCTGATTTTAATAATGATCCTCCGCTGGAATCAAAGTCCTTCCTTTCAAATGACGTTTTTAAATACTGTCAGATCACTCGTTTTCTTTCTTTCTTTCTAGTTTTGAGTCTGTGTAAAACATGTTGTTATGAGTGTGGAAAAGCATATTTGTATATTTTGCATCATGATTAGATTAGATTAAGATGTCCTTATAGTGTTCCTGTTATTTTGCTAATCATGATTATTAGCAAGCACAAGATCACAGGTTTGATTCCCAGAGAACATGTGTTGATCAAATGTAAAGCTAGTAAAAGTGTCTGTCAGATGCGTACTGTAAATGAGCCTCTTTGGACAACATGTGTTAAATGTGCATTAATAAATGAGTCTTGGGTCTGAGTGTTTATGTACTGGATATGGTGAAATATGATGCTTATGAAGATCTTCATATCAGACATTTCTCTCAGCTCATATAGAAAATCATGTTAGATAGAATAATATGTAATAACTGTAGGTTTTGAGACTGATGCCCAGAAATGCTGTCTATGTAATTCAGTGTGTTCACTTCATGCTTTAACTGTCACAGCTTTAATAGTGTTTGGTGCATCTTTGACTATCTGGAGATGAAATATTAATCCTGCTGTATTTGACAATCTCAGGTGAAGCTGTTTAATAAACTACTGTAAAAATAATGTCTGATGACTTTTACACACGTGTCTTTATCAGACTGATATTGATTCATTTAGATTTCATTCAATTGAACTTTGTTAAAGAGTTGAAGGATCTAATTCTTCAGCACACCAATATATACAAATTCAGCGATCAGCAACACTTATAAAAAAAAAAAAACTTTTTTTAAATTGTTTAAATTTGTTTAAAAACTTTAAATTAAGTCATAAATGTCACAGGTCGGGATGGGCCAAGCCGGACTGCGCCCACCCCTGAACCAGGACCACCCTGAGGAGCGTGTCAGAGACGAGACGGAGACAGAATTTAAAAGAATAACAGTACTTTTTATTAAAGTTAAAAGTAATTTGAATAACCTAAACTAAATCTTCCTTTCTTCTTAGGAATCGAGGCAATGCAGTAGTCTCCGGGGCCCACGCCGGTGCAAGGTTCACAGGGACCTACGACGAACAGGTGAATTTCCACAGGTGAGTAGACGGTCGGGGCCTTTCCTCTTCCCACGCCGATGTAGGGTTCACAATGGTATGCGATGGACAGGTGAGTTTCCACAAGTGAGTAGATGGTCAGGGCTCTTCCTCTTCTCACACCGGTGCAAGGTTCGCAGTGGCCTGTGAGGGACAGGTGAGTTTCCACGGGTGAGTATGCGGTCGGGGCTGTTCCTCTTCCCGCACTGATGCAGGGTTCACAGGGATGGTCAGGGCTCTGGAGCTGCAGCAGACTCGAAGTCCACAGGCTAAGCGGGCCTTCTTCTGAACAGGCAGTATCGACACTGGGAGCAGAGGATACAGGTTTCACGTGTGTTACCGGGAGATGAACACTTTACCTCAGACAGGTGGACTATAAGGCTGCAGCAGACTCGAAGCCAACAGGCGGAGCAAAGCTTCTTCTAAGACAGACAGAGTCAATACTTCAAGCAGAGGATGCAGTCCTCACATGTAATACAGAGGGATGACCACTTCGCGCCAGACAGGTGGGCTATGGGGCTACGGCAGACTCAAAGTCGCAGGCTGAGGTGAGCTTCTCTAGGACAGACAGAATCAACTTCAACAGCAATATACAATTCTCACGTGTGTTGCAGGGGACAGATAACTTCACGCCATGCAGATGGGCTTGGGGTTGTAGCAAACTCAAAGTCGCAGGCTGAGCAGAACTTCTCTAAGACAGACAGAATCAACTTCAACAACAGTATACAGTTCACACGTGTTGCAGGGGACAGATAACTTCACACCGTGCGGGTGGGCTTAGGGCTGCAGCAGACTCAAAGTCAACAGGCTGAGCGGAGCTCCTCTAGGACAAACAGAATCAAGATTGCAGATAGAGTGTGCAGTCTCACGTGTTGCAAGGGGGGGCAAACCTTCTCACCATACAGGTGGGTTGACAGGCAAGTAGCGAACTTAAGTCAACAGGCTGGACAGAGCTTCTTCTAAGACAGTCAGAATCACTACTTCAAAACAGAGAGGTTAGTTTGACTCACAGATGCTATTCCTTCTAGTCCTCAACAGATGGGGCCGATCGACATTATTAAGCTCCAGTTACTGACAGTAGACCAGCATGGCACGTGGGGAGTGCACGGCAAGAGAGAATAAATCTTCCACACACACACGGCAATTTCACTCCAAACATGCAACGTGAGGGGGGAAACGTCAATTTAAGCACTGCAATCCACTTCAATAAGTGCAGATAAGGCCAGCACTCACCCAGGGGTCTCCGTGTCACAAGCAATGAGCTTCAATGTTGAGAAAGGATGTTTCGGGGTTTTCCTCCACAGACAGGATTCACATCACCGTTCCAACACGGGGGAAGAGGGTAAGAGATCGAACATGAATCAGTGTAATTCACTCAGTGACGTTTAAATAGCACAATCAAAACACTCCAATCCACCTTAAATTCAGTGTTGAAACATGCAGGTAGAGATCCAATGGTCGATTACTTATCTCTCTCCCTTCCAAACAAACGGGGTGTTTTCACAACTCTTCCACGCTCCTCGAGTCCCCTCCAACAGCACTTTCCCTTGCACACCACAATTCTTCTCTGCAACACTCAAATAGAACGACTTCTCACGGGGGAGAACCACACAACAGTCTCTCTTCACTGGCTTTTTATATCCTTCTCAATGCCCACATGGCTTCGTCATGGCTCTAGATTAATTCCCCACACCTGATGTCGATTTCCTCATCCCGGTTGGCAAGGCAACAGATACACATTTACACGGGGGGTGGTGTGTCCTTGTTATTGTACCGGAGGGGACACAATTGCGGCGAACTTTAGTTCCGCCCTCTCATTTGTCACACCGTGACATAAAACGTATTGATTATTTGTGAAGTGAAAGTGTTTGTATTTTTATAGACCATATACACACTGAAGCTGAATATCTGACTCGCTGCTTCTTAGTGCTTTTAAATCAACATGAAATCAATTTTGACTATTTTTCACCTTTTTTAAACTCTTAATTCATGATCATAAATTAATTAAATTTCAATCACATGGCATATTTAGAGAAACTTCACCATCCACACAATAGTGATGATAAAACTAAATTAAAAAGTGAAAATAACAGAAGTCAAATGTATCACTCATTTGTATTTGTGTCACATGATGGAGGCCCGTCTGACGAGGTCAACTCTGATTGGATGAGACTCGCGAAAAGGCGTGTCCAGTTCTGTATGCATGTTTTTTTTTTTTTTTTTTTTGTGTGCAAATTTCAGTAATAATTTAATTAAATTTCAGTCCGCACATAAATTTGTCAAATGACTTAAGAAGACCTTATGGCACAGAATCCATTAGGACTATTTATGGAGTAAGATTTATTTATACATTTGATGGATTGTCCAGTTTGGACCTTGATATAATGTTTTGTTTGTTAACAGTTAAAACTGTGAAAACTGTGTTTTAAGGTAGTTTTAAAAAGATAATACTGTTAACAACGAATTTAAATTATTTTTACGGCTGGACTTTTCCTCAACACGTGACGTCAGGAATGAAAACGAAAGTGTGATTCCTCCAGCAGCCAGTGAGGGGCGACAGTGAGCTGATACACCTGACGCTCAATACAACCCGGAAGAGACGAGATAAACATTCACTTCAGTGTAGGGTCTGTTCAAGACGCTCGTCTGAAATATAATGGACGAAAATGGTTGATTGACTCTATTTTTTAAATGTTCTATATATACATAAGAATGTTTTTGCTTATTTTTGTATTGTTTCTCTCTTTATTTAGCGATGGGCTGCAAGGTAAGAACACGGTTTATTAGATTTAGTAGACTAAATGCGACCTATACATTTTAGTCACTCAGAAACATACTATGAATAGTATAAAATAGAATGTAAAATAAAATAAAATACAGTTTTACAGTATACTTTATAGTATTGAATGTTTTCAGGTTTTAAGTTAGTTTTATCCACCATTTGTCAATGTTTTCATAGCTTGTTTTTTTATACTGTATGTTCCTCAGAGAAACACTTCCTCCACTACAAGTTTACAGTCCTGACCAAATCAGACTCATTCCCAGAGTTCAGTGCTGTGTGTGTTTATGATGACAGACGGATCAAACACTTCAGTAATGAAGAACGAGTCTGGATTCTGACTGATAAAGACTGGACTGAAGCTCCTGAAGATCCTCCTGATTCTAGAGACTGGTTCCTACATCAGATCAGGACTCTGTCAAACTGCACAGACTCACAGTGTTCTGGTGAGATTCATGCTTTACTCTTATTAATTATCAGACATTATATTTACTGTGAGTTTCTCATGAGTGTTGTTCTGTGATTGTAGATCATGTTCTTCAGAGAATAATTGGCTGTGAACTGGAGAAACTTCCTGATGGATCAGTGAATCTGACTGTGTTTGATGAATATGGATTTGATGGAGAAGATCTTATATCCTTTAATTATGACACTATGCAGTGGATTGATAAAAACCCCAAAGCCAAAGAAACCAAAAAGAAATGGGATCGTCACACTGGACGAAACCAGTTCCTGCAGTATTTCCTCAAGACCTGCACTGACTGGATCTCAACGTTTCACAACACAAATAAGAGTAAGTTCTGATCAGTTTATTTATCTCCTGTGTGTGTGTGTGTGTGTGTGTGTTTGTCTATATGAGTTGAAGATCCTTAAGGAAATGTTCTTGATGCAGATCATGTTCATCTGGTCTACAGGAGTCAGTCGTCAACTTGTTTATCAGTTAATGTTAAGAACAGAACCCTTTGGTTGAAAGGCTAATTCACCTTGTCATCATTTTGTTACCCTTGTTGGTTCCCTTATGTGGAACACAAAAGATGAATTTATAATGATGAATTTTATTGCTAAAATTATGAATATAATTTTTTTTCACCACACAGAAACCTTTGAGACAGAATCAGTTTCATAATGGTTTTATTCGTCTTTCTACTCCAGGTTCTCCAGATGTTCATGTCTCTGTGAGTAAATCTCCTGATGATGAAAGTAAACTGGTTATGGTCTGTCTGGCCACTGGTTTCTACCCCAGAGATGTTCAGATGAACATTAGATTGAACAGAATTAATCTTGAGGATCAAACATCTTCTGGAATCAGACCAAATGATGATGAAACCTTTCAGATGAGAATCAGTGTGAAGATCGACAGAAACCATGAAGGATCTTACGACTGTCTGCTCACTCACAGCAGTCTGACAGAACCAGTTACAGTAGACTGGGGTAAATATGATCATAAATACACTCTTGAGTGAATATGAATGATCTTTTTACAGTAATGGTGCTTCTGCATCAGTCATATTGTATCAGGAGAACATGATGATGCTGAAATAGATTTATGTTTCTGATCACAAACAAATACAGTTAAAGTGCCTCGATTCAGTTCAACAGGTGATAAGCATTCATAATGTTTCTGGTTATATATAATTATACTGTATATATTCTTCCCTCTGCAGATGAAACAGGTTTTGACTGTGAAACAGAACGTTTCTGGCTTTATATAACAGGAGGAGCGGCAGCATTTCTTCTTCTACTTCTAGTTCTCATTTGTTGGTGGATCAACAAAAAGAAAGTGTCAAACGGTGAGTTCAACAAATTCAACATGATTGTTACAGTTTTAAATCTGTTGTTTTTAAATATTCTTGTCTTAAAGATATTTTTTGAGCTGGATAGTTTGAACTTATCCCCGCCCCGATAGAAAATAAACCAAGAGGAATTAAACGGTTTTCAATTTGGTTGATTCTGAAAATACAGTATTCTTAAGTTCAGCAAGAAATGTAGTTTAAGACTTTAATTTTTGTTCATTCATCCATTTTTAATTGGTGACAACTTTTAGTTTTAGTACGAATACTTAATCATGACAGTCACTTTTTATGTTCCTTTATATTTAGATTAAATAGGAACATTTTAAAATTTCTTGAATATTTCAAAAGATCGAGAACATATGTATTACATGTATCATGATTCTCTGTTGTTGTTTCAGGAGGGGGAATCAGATACGAAATGATGAAACTGAGAAGGAGGTTGACCGGCCCAAGAGTGATCAGGAACTCCGCAAATCGGTTACCGGAATACTTCCTGCTATTTTATTTTACTTTAATCTTTTTGTATATAATGTCACAAGATTATATATTTTTATTATGTTGTTTCATTATGTGTATCATTTGTTTATAAAGTTTTGGTTCTAAAAATAGCATAAATCATAAAAGGCTGATTTTGGGATGTTGTATGTGGTCTAGGAGATTGGAAAGGCATAATCCCACACTGTAAAAAAAAACCCCTAATTTTACAGAAAACAACAGATTTCTTTGAAGGTCATTTTCTTCTATTTTAAATTGTACTCAAAACTGTAAAACTACAAACAATATCTCTAAATTAACAACTCGACTGTTATTTGAAATAATATGACATTGACAAGTTACAGTAATTCACATTTTTATACAGAAATATTACTGTATTTTTTTATTCACTATTTCTTCTGTTTTCTTAAATAACAAACGTAAACTTACAAAAAAAAAATCTTTAACAGTAACAAAACAGTTAAATGATAAACCTATGAAATGACTGCCAGACAAAAACCTTGAAATTAAAGTAAAATATCCTAATTTAAATAAAGCGTAAATACAGTTATTTTACAGGTACAGGATCAACCTCTCTTCTCTGGTTACTAGTGCAATACATCATTTACTGTAAGAGTTATTATTGTGATTGTGTAACTTTCAGCGGCCATGGTTAAACTCTTCAGGCTGAATTTGTGTAACGACCAAGATCATTTCTTTCAAAAGATATTTTAAATCCTGTCAGGAGACTTTGTGTGTGTTTGTAATATTTACTTTATTATTGTGTGTTTTAAATCCTGTCAGGAGACTTTGTGTGTGTTTGTAATATTTACTTTATTATTATGTGTTTTAAATCCTGTCAGGAGACTTTGTGTGTGTTTGTAATATTTACTTTATTATTGTGTGTTTTAAATCCTGTCAGGAGACTTTGTGTGTGTTTGTAATATTTACTTTATTATTGTGTGTTTTAAATCCTGTCAGGAGACTTTGTGTGTGTTTGTAATATTTACTTTATTATTGTGTGTTTTAAATCCTGTCAGGGGACTTTGTGTGTGTTTGTAATATTTACTTTATTATTGTGTGTTTTAAATCCTGTCAGGGGACTTTGTGTGTGTTTGTAATATTTACTTTATTATTGTGTGTTTTAAATCCTGTCAGGGGACTTTGTGTGTGTTTGTAATATTTACTTTATTATTGTGTGTTTTAAATCCTGTCAGGGGACTTTGTGTGTGTTTGTAATATTTACTTTATTATTGTGTGTTTTAAATCCTGTCAGGAGACTTTGTGTGTGTTTGTAATATTTACTTTATTATTGTGTGTTTTAAATCCTGTCAGGAGACTTTGTGTGTGTTTGTAATATTTACTTTATTATTGTGTGTTTTAAATCCTGTCAGGAGACTTTGTGTGTGTTTGTAATATTTACTTTATTATTGTGTGTTTTAAATCCTGTCAGGAGACTTTGTGTGTGTTTGTAATATTTACTTTATTATTATGTGTTTTAAATCCTGTCAGGGGACTTTGTGTGTGTTTGTAATATTTACTTTATTATTGTGTGTTTTAAATCCTGTCAGGGGACTTTGTGTGTGTTTGTAATATTTACTTTATTATTGTGTGTTTTAAATCCTGTCAGGGGACTTTGTGTGTGTTTGTAATACTAACTTCATTATGCTGTGTCATGATTGGCTGAGCTACAGGAACACTATAGAGATACAGATATTCCCGGCGTTCCTAGTGTTCCTGTAATTGGACTAATCATTATCAGGTCACGGGTTTGATTCCCAGGGAACATGTGCTGATCAAATGTCCAGATGCTTTATGGCGTGTAAGACTCTGAAGTGTCTGACAGATGCTACTGTATATGTGCCTCTTTGGACAACATGTGTTAAATATGCAATATTACAGTTTTTCTCGATTGCTTAAACACATTTCTTGAAACTACGCCTCGTATTCTCAAAACAGTAAACACAAATCCATAACGTCTCACCCAATTCCCCAAACATCCTATTTTCAGGTCAAAATGAAGCTCTAGACTCAAAACCATTCACTCTTGCTGAAAAACCAAACTTTGCCCTCAGACAGGACACACAAGCCCTCAAAATCACACACACTACAACATAGTCTAACACACTGGTGCAATAAATTCAAAACAACATTTGCAAAACTGGTAAGTTATGTTGCTTGTGCAGAGAGTGTTGGTTGTGACAGGAGGGCCTCCACTCAAGGAGACAGTATGATGAACACGTCTAAGAATGTTCCCCATATGGTTGAAATACCATCATTTGCCTAGAAAGATCAAATTCTGGGAGTCAAGACTATAAAGAGGAAGGATGCCCTCCCTTCACCGTCACACTCTGTGTGACTGTACGACTGCTGGCCTTTTCTTTCAAGAAAATACACCTCATCAAAGACTATTGTAAATGTTTGTCTTTTATTCAGTGATATAATTTTGTTTGCCACCACACCTCCCTGAAGGTTCTCGAGGCGACGGTAAAGCGACTTAAATTTGACCTTACTCGTAGCCCAGCCTCCCTAATAGTCATACCATTGACAAAGACATGGGCAACTAGAGTGGCTTGAATTTCATCTGAGACTGCTTGTCTTCTTGCCCTTGCCCTTCCTCCTCCTCCTTATTTTTGCAGTGACAGTTCAACAAATCTGACTCATGTGTCTAAACAGGGAATAGTGTTTATAGTTTAGGGAAATGGGTGTGCCTTTTGATAAATGGCATAATGGTTTTGAAATTTTAGTTCAAAAGCCTGGTTATAGTGTTTAAGCAATCGAGAAAAACTGTAATAAATAAATGAGTCTTTTAACTGTGAGACTAGATGTACAGCATCACATGTTAGATAGAAAATAACTAGGCAACTCACTAGATTTGATATGTTGGCAATCCATGTGGTTTGATTGCAAGGAATCAAATGTAGAGAGCTTGAATGCAATGCAAGTTGTTTTTGATGCATAATGTGTTGTATTCAGTGTGCGCTAGTCTTGAGTAACTGTGAGTGTGTGTTCATGTATTAGACAACATGATGTTTAGGTTTGACTGATATCTGGCAGTTATCTCAGCTAATATGAATACAGCATGTGTCCGATAGCCAAAGGAGATCAAATATTCTTTCAACAACAACAAAAAAATATACAAGAATAAGAAGTTTTACAGTTTTTTTGTCAAGAATAATAATAAAAAAAAAGTCTTGAGAGTTTTTTCTTTGATGCATCTTTTACTAATCAAACACTAAATCTGTGCAGAGCTCGTAAAATATGATCAGCTTCATGTGTGTCTGTTTCTGATCAAATCCAGCAGAGCGTTTGTTAAAACATGGATATGAAATAACCAAAGATAATCTGCATTAATCAGATGAAATATTAATTCTGCTGTACTTGACACTCTCAGGTAAAGCGTTTTACACACATTAAGCAGAAACCTAGGAGAGAGTCTGATTAATTTAGATGAATGTTGATTATCAGTTACAGTTTTTGTCCGTTGCTTGAACACTATAGACCCATGCTTAGACTAAAGTAACACAACTTGAAGCTTTTGTTACCATACCTCCAACACATGTACCCATACCTTAAACAAAAGCGCTGCTTTGCACTCTAGTTGCAATTCTGCAACACACTTACTCCTTTATGCAACACACTTGGTCCTGCATACTACACTCTATTTCATACATAAGACACTTCGTTCAAAAATGAAATCTCAGGGTGCCATTTGGAAAACACATGTATCCAAAATACAAAACACATCGGGTAATTGCAACCACTCAAATACACACCTGAAGGCACTTACTTGCAAAACTGAACACCAATCAGCCAGCTACAAAAAGGAGGAGGAGGAGGAGGAGGAGGAGGAGGAGGAGGAGGAGGAGGAGGAGGACGAGGACGAGGACAAGGTCAAGGTCAAGGTCAAGGTCGAAGAGGCCATGCACGGACCCCTATTTCTGATGATATAAGAGCAACTTTGGTGGACCATGTCATCAACCATGGCCTGACTATGAGGGAAGCTGGGCAGAGAGTCCACCCACATCTAAGCCGCTTCACAGTGGCATCTGTAATAAGAACATTCCGACTAGAAAACAGGTATGTCTTCACCTCTCTACCTTCTACTCTACTCAGATGGTATTTACAGCACTGTACTGCACATTACCACATCACGTGTACAGTTTTTGTGAAACATACCATGATTCAGGGGTGTCGGACTGGGGGTAAAACCAGTACTGATTACCAGGGCCCCAAGGGGAGAGAGGGCCCTTGAAAAGTCTGGAATATATTTTATTTGGAACATGGGGGCCCATCAGGACTGCCTATACATAGGGCCCGGGATCTTGTGCTACGCCCCTGCCATGATTACTTACAGTATAACCATTTTTAAACCCTATAGAGGAATTATTTTCGGCTTGAAGATGGCGTGTATATGACCGCCAACCACATGCCCACATGCCTCTTCTGCAGGCAACGGGCCTGCGGCGACATTCAGGTGACAGCAATCCATGGATGGTTTCGACATGCAAGGGGATATTTTCCCCGGTGCCTAGCGGTAGAAGACATTGCTTGCGATGTCGATGAGGTCCTGTGGCCAGACCCCAACAGACGGCGGGATCCATGAGCCCACGTATGCACAATTGCCATGATTTTCTGTGTTTACAGCATAGTGTTTTTTCTATTATTATTATTTATTTATTTTTTGCTTTATCTGAATTCATGTTACTGCAATATACAATATTGAGTAGGCCTATTTGCTTTTTTGGTTGTTTGAAAAGGTGCCTCCTGAGAATATGCCTTCTGAATAAACAGTGAAAATCAAAGACTGCAGTGTTTTATATAAAGTAGACTAGTGTGTTCCCCCTGATCTGAAAGTGTATGCATATGATGCAAGTATGTGTCATTTTGTCATCAGAGTTACATTTTGACAAAGGAATGTTAGGTTTTGATAGTAGAGTTTCAAATTGACACAGATGTGAATGGTATATTTCCCAGTGTTGTGTCATGTTTACTTGTGTGTAGAGTTTTGGAAAAATGAGCGAATTTTTGCAAAATGTGTTCAAGCAACGGGCAAAAACTGTAATGAGGGTTTAATTCTTCAGCACACCAAAAATATCCAAGTTCAGGAATCTGAAAGTGACGTTTATAACAGGTTTTTACACAGTGTATAATTGTTGAGTAACTTTGTTTAAAAACTGTCATAAAATCATGGATTATTTGTGAGATGAATGTTATTGTGTTTTCATAGACCACACAGAAGCTGAGTGTTGTTAACACACCTGTTCAAAGTGCTTTAAATCAACATGAAATCAAATCTGACTCTGTTTGCCTTTTTAAGTCGTGTTCCTGCTGGTTCTATTGTGAACGGGAAAAAGGAGTGTGTGTGTGTGGGTGGGTGTGTGGGTTGGTGGGGTGGGGTGGGGTGGGGTGGGGTGGGGGGGCAAACAAATTTGTACCAACTTTGAATATGTGCAGTTTGAATTCAGTTTCAGTTTGTTCCTCGCATTAACCTGTCATGTGACTGTAGAAGACTTGTATATGTGTGAATATAGCACACAAGTCATATGAATAGCTGGTCCGAAATGCAGCAGAGGTATTTGCTCCATTCTGCATTTACTTATTAAACATTGAAAAAAAATAAATAAAATGGTGCTGATTTCTTCTAAGGCCCTAAATGCTGTAGCTCTTCAGTACTTGAGTAAGATCCTATTGCATCTCATGCCTTTATGTTGTTCTCCACATTCTGGCCACTCGTTGAAGTCATTGAGCTGAACTGAACTGTGTGAATGATGACACTATTGTCTTATTAGAGCTGTATTAGAGTACAGTGAGATTGTGTTTAATATTATGAAGCTGCTTTGAAACGGAGCTTGACTTGACGAGCTCAGGAATGCAGACAGGCACGTTTTGTGATTCCATCAAGCGAGTGTTTTCTCATTTCCTCATTTTCTCATTTCCTGAACGCACAGAATATAAACATCTTCTGTACACAGACACAAGTGACATGATGTGAAGGTGAAGTATAGTAAGCCATACCGAGAGTTTATCCTCTGCGTTTAACACATCCAAGTTAGAGCACACACATTAGGAGCAGCGAGTAGTGAACACACACACACAAGAATGATTTTATTTAGTTTTTTATTGTTTTGCTCTTTTCTAAGCGATGCACAGCAAGGTAAGAAACAAGCTTTTTTTCTGTCCGTATACAGCACTTCCTTCTGTTCGACAGACATCAGTTACATCAACAATTTGAGTTTGTTTTCTGGTTATATTTAAGATGTTGTGTTTTATAGCATACATAATTTAACCTATATCGTTTTGCATAATGTGTTGTCCTTTATTGTGTTGTAATCCTACTTTGCTCAGCTTTGCTGTCTTTGTTCTGAACAAATACATTTTAGTTGCTTCATGTTTCCATTGTTGCTTGTGTTTCATATATTCCTCAGAGAAACACTTCCTCCACTACAAGTTTACAGTCCTGACCAAATCAGACTCATTCCCAGAGTTCAGTGCTGTGTGTGTTTATGATGACAGACGGATCAAACACTTCAGTAATGAAGAACGAGTCTGGATTCTGACTGATAAAGACTGGACTGAAGCTCCTGAAGATCCTCCTGATTCTAGAAACTGGTTCATACGTCAGATCAGGACTCTGTCAGACTGCACAGACTCACTGTGTTCTGGTGAGATTCATGCTTTACTCTTATTACAGTTTTTTTGGATTGCTTACACACTAAAATTAAAAGTAGTACACTATTAGCAAAACCTTACACTCAAGAAGCAAAACATCAGCCCATATTTGCACAACTACAAGCACATTGTCAACCTCACACTTGTTGCAAAACTCTACACACAGTGATTTGCAAAACACTAAGCACACTTAACATTACACACAAAAATCTGTCATGAAGTCACTTCCTTGCAATACCAAAGCACTGACTGTCAAATTACCGCACCGTCCAACCAATTGGTTCAACACAGTCATCAGATGTGCAAACACTTGTTTGCTTAATTGTAGACACACCAATTAGGTGTATAAGCACTATAAAAAGCAGCAGTCATTCAAGACGTTTCTTTCCAAGGTGTCTTGCTAATGACAACATTGCCTGCGATGTTGAAGAAATTCTCTGGCCAGATCCAGCTAGGCGAAGAGACAATGTCTAGTTTTTTTTTTTTTTTTTTTTTACAGTAAACTTACAGTACAATACGTAAAGTGACATTTTGTTACAGACTTATGAATCTCCAGGTCAACATTTTGGGCGTGTTGAGAAATAAATGAGATTTTTTGTTATATTTCAGAATATTTTTCAATGTATTTTTTTCTGTATGGGTCCCCAAAAGTGTCAAAAATATATGTGGCATATATTCCAAATACATTGAAATATATTCTGAAATATAACAAAAATATATGATGTTAAGTGTGAAATATATTTATTGGGCCAATTTCAAATATTTGCATATATTCCAAAATATACTCTGAAAATATATTTCAAATAAATTTCTTTTGTGTATCTAATCATAGGGAAGTAGAAGTGCTAAAAGTGTTTTAGGTTTATCACAGCAGGGTGTAACTCGTGCGAACAGAGTATAGTAATGTGAAACGTGTGAGTTTCATATGGTAACAAGATGTGGTTTTTAAACAGAAGTGTATAGTTTTTACAAGAGTGTTTAATTATGCAAAGGATCTGTTGTGTTTTGCTAATTGGGTGTGTGGTTGTGCTAACTGTGTGTAGTGTTTTGAAAACACGGGCCCTGTTTTGAAAATCGTGCTTAAGCAATCCAAAAAAACTGTAATTATCAGACATTATATTTACTGTGAGTTTCTCATGAGTGTTGTTCTGTGATTGTAGATCATGTTCTTCAGAGAATAATTGGCTGTGAACTGGAGAAACTTCCTGATGGATCAGTGAATCTGGCTGTCTTTGATGAATATGGATTTGATGGAGAAGACTTTATTGTCTTTAATTTATCCACTATGCAGTGGATTGATAAAAACCCCAAAGCCAAAGAAACTAAAGAGAAATGGGATCGTCACACAAAACGAAACCAGTTCCTCAAGCATTTCCTCAAGACCTGCACTGACTGGATCTCAGCGTT